>CM022094.1:1471383-1474261 GCA_011114355.1 Carex littledalei | reverse complement strand
TCGTGTTTCGGGTCTGTTCGGGTCATTTTTAAGCCGCCTTGGTCCGTTGTTTTTCCACCTGTGGCCGTTTTTTCCCACCGCTTGTTCCGTGTTTTTCCCCGCTCAATCCGTGTTTTTCAGCCGCCTTGGTCCGTGTTTCGGGTCTGTTCGGGTCATTTTAAGCCGCCTTGGTCATTTTTCAGCCGCTCAATCCGGTTTCGGGTCTGTTCGGGTCATTTTTTAAGCCGCCTTGGTCATTTTTTAAGCGCCTTGGTCCGTGTTTCGGGTTGTCGGGTCAATTTTAAGCCGCCTTGTTCATTTTTCAGCGCTCGGTCCGTGTTTTTGTGTTTCGGGTCTGTTCGGGTCATTTTTCAGCCCCTTGGTCCGTGTTTCGGTCTGTTCGGGTCATTTTAAGCGCCTTGGTAATTTTTCAGCCGCCGGTCGGGTTGTTTCGGGTCTGTTCGGGTCATTTTTAAGCCGCCTTGGTAATTTTTCAGCGCTCGGTCCGTGTTCGGGTCTGTTCGGTCATTTTTAAGCCGCCTTGGTCGTGTGTTTTGGGTCTGTTCGGGTCATTTTTAAGCCGCCTTGGTCATTTTCAGCCGCTCGGTCCGTGTTTCGGGTCTGTTCGGGTCATTTTTAAGCCGCCTTGGTCATTTTTCAGCGCTCGTTTCGGTGTTTCGGGTCTGTTCGGGTCATTTTTAAGCCGCCTTGGTTTTTTCAGCCGCGGTCCGTGTCTCGGGTCTGTTCGGGTCATTTTTTAGCGGCGCCTTGATCATTTTTCAGCCGCTCGGCGTGTTTTGGGTCTGTTCGGGTCATTTTTAAGCCGCCTTGGTCCGTGTTTTGGGTCTGTTGGGTCATTTTTTAGCCGCCTTGGTCCTTTTTCAGCCGCTCGGTCCGTCTTTTTCGTTTCGGGTCTGTTCGGGTCATTTTAAGCCGCCTTGGTCGGTGTTTTGGTCTGTTCGGGTCATTTTTCAGACGCTCGTTCGGTTTCGGGTCTGTTCGGGTCATTTTTAAGCCGCCTTGGTCATTTTTCAGCCGCCTTGGTCCGTGTTTCGGGTCTGTTCGGGTCATTTTTAAGCCGCCTTGGTCCGTGTTTCGGGTCTGTTCGGGTCGTTTTTAAGCCGCCTCGGTCCGTGTTTTTCCCCCGCTTGGTCCGTGCTTTGCCCCCGCTTTTCGGGCCATACACGCTTGGCATGTACATTCGGGCCATGTACACCACCGGCGTGTACATGAGGGGGGCGCCCCTTCCAAATTCTCCTACCCCTAATAGGGAATATGCATTTTTACCCTCCAGCCACCCCCAGGGTTACCACCCCCTGGAAATCCCCAAGGTTCCCCCCCATTTTACGTGGTTGCGCTGACGCTGAGGGCCAGCAGCACCGACGCTGAGCGCCAGCAGCAACGACGGAAAGGCACCGACGGGGGCATGTACACCGACGGAAGGCACCGACGCACCACCGCTTGGGCTGTACATGGCAGCACCGACGCTGAGGGCCAGCAACACCGACGGGGGCATGTACATGGGGGGCAACCGACGGAAGGCACCGACGCTGAGCGCCAGCGGCACCGACGGGGCACCGACGGGGCATGTACACCCTTGGGCATGTACATGGGAAACACCGACGCTGGGCGCCAGCAGCACCGACGCAGAGCGCCAGCAGCACGACGGACAGCACCGACGGGGGCATGTACACCACCGGCGTGTACATGAGGGGGCACCCCTTTTGAAAATCTTGCCCCCCTAATAGGGAATATGCATTTTTTGGCTCTAGCCATGCCCAGGGTACCACCCCCTGAAAATCCCCCATGTCAAAAAATTGGTGTTCCGCCGCTTTTTTACGTGATTTCACCCGTTTTCAACGCAAGTTGCCCCGATCCACCGATTTTACGTGCAAATTTTTTCAAATCGCCCGCAGCACCGACACTGGGCGCCAGCAGCACCGACGGAAGCACCGACGCTGGGCGCCAGCTGCACCGACGGAAGCACCGATGCTGGGCGCCAGCAGAACCGACGGGGGCATGTACACCCTTGGGCATGTACATGGGAACACCGACGCTGGGCGCCAGCAGCACCGACGCAGAGCGCCAGCAGCACCGACGGACAGCACCGACGGGGGCATATACCCCGACGAAAGGCACCGACGGGGCATGTACACCCTTGGGCATGTACATGGTGGCCACCCCTTTTCAATTTTTTTTTCAAGGCACCGACGCAAAGCGCCCGCAAGCACCGACGGGGCACCGACGGGGGCACCGACGGGCACCGACGGGGCACCGACGGGGCACCGACGGGGCACCGACGGGGCACCGACGGGGCACCGACGGGGCACCGACGGGGCACCGACGGGGCACCGAGGGGCATGTACACCCTTGGGCATGTACATGGGAACACCGACGGGGCATGTACACCCTTGGCATGTACATGGGAACACCGACGCTGGGCGCCAGCAGCACCGACGCAGAGCGCCAGCAGCACCGACGGACAGCACCGACGGGGGCATGTACACCACCAGGCGTGTACATGAGGGGGCACCCCTTTTGAAAATCTTGCCCCCCTAATAGGGAATATGCATTTTTTGGCTCTAGCCACCCCCAGGGTACCACCCCCTGAAAATCCCCCATGTCAAAAAATTGGTGTTCCACCGCTTTTTACGTGATTTCACCCGTTTTCAACGCAAGTTGCCCCGATCCACCGATTTTACGTTCAAATTTTTTTCAAAATTCAAATTTTTTCAAATTTCAAATTTTTTCAAAATTCAAATTTTTTTTCAAATTTCAAATTTTTTTCAAAATTCAAATTTTTTCAAATTTCAAATTTTTTTCAAATTTCAAATTTCAAAATTTTCCAAATCGCCCGCAGCACCGACGCTGGGCGCCAGCAGCACCGACGCTGGGCGCC
>CM022094.1:1451383-1453883 GCA_011114355.1 Carex littledalei | reverse complement strand
GGGTCTGTTCGGGTCATTTTTAAGCCGCCTTGGTCAATTTTCAGCCGCTCGGTCCGTGTTTCGGGACTGTTCGGGTCATTTTTAGGCCGCCTTGGTCATTTTTCAGCCGTTCGTTCCGTGTTTCGGGTTTGTTCGGGTCATTTTTAGGCCGCCTTGGTCATTTTTCAGCCGCTCGGTCCGTGTTTCGGGTCTGTTCGGGTCATTTTTAAGCCGCTCGGTCCGTGTTTTTCGTGTTTCGGGTCTGTCCGGGTCATTTTTAAGCCGCCTTGGTCCGTGTTTTTCCCCCGCTTGGTCCGTGTTTTTCCCACCGCTTGTTCCATGTTTTTCCCCCGCTCAATCCGTGTTTTTCAGCCGCTCGGTCCGTGTTTCGGGTCTGTTCGGGTCGTTTTTAAGCCGACTTGGTCCGTGTTTCGGGTCTGTTCGGGTCGTTTTTAAGCCGCCTGGGTCCGTGTTTTTCGCCCGCTTGGTCCATGCTTTGCCCCCGCTTTTCGGGCCATGTACACCGCTTGGCATGTACATCCGGGCCATGTACACCACCGGCGTGTACATGAGGGGGGCGCCCCTTCCAAAATTCTCCTACCACTAATAGGGAATATGCATTTTTACCCTCTAGCCACGCCCAGGGTTACCACCCCCTGAAAATCCCCAAGGTTCCCCCCCATTTTACGTGGATGCGCTGACGCTGACGGCCAGCAGCACCGACGCTGACGGCCAGCAGCACCGACGGAAGGCACCGACGGGGGCATGTACACCGACGGAAGGCACCGACGCACGCCCGTGTACACCGCTTGGGCATGTACATGGCAGCACCGACGCAAAGCACTGACGTAGAGCGCCAGCAGCACCGACGCTGAGGGCCAGCAACACCGACGGAAGGCACCGACGGGGGCATGTACCCCGACCGTAGGCACCGACGGGGGCATGTACCCCGACGGAAGGCACCGAAGGGGGCATGTACACCCTTGGGCATGTACATGGTGGCCACCCCCTTTTCAATTTTTTTTTCAAGGCACCGACGCAAAGCGCCCGCAGCACCGACGGGGCACCAACGGGGCATGTACACCCTGGGGCATGTACATGGGAACACCGACGCTGGGCGCCAGCAGCACCGACGCAGAGCGCCAGCAGCACCGACGGACAGCACCGACGGGGGCATGTACCCCGACGGAAGGCACCGACGGAAGGCACCGACGAAAGGCACCGACGGGGGCATGTACACCCTTGGGCATGTACATGGTGGCCACCCCCTTTTCAATTTTTTTTCAAGGCACCGACGGGGCACCGACGGGGCACCGACGGGGCACCGACGGGGCACCGACGGGGCACCGGCGGCGCACCGACGGGGCACCGACGGGGCACCGACGGGGCACCGACGGGGCACCGACGGGGCACCGACGGCGCACCGACGGGGCACCGACGGGGCACCGACGGGGCACCGACGGGGCACCGACGGGGGCACCGACGGGGCACCGACGGGGCACCGACGGGGCACCGACGGGGCACCGACGCGGGGCACCGACGGGGCACCGACGGGGCACCGACGGGGCACCGACGGGGCACCGACGGGGCACCGACGGGGCACCGACGGGGCACCGACGGGCACCGACGGCGCACCGACGGGGCACCGACGGGGCACCGACGGGGCACCGACGGGGCACCGACGGGGCACCGACGGGGCACCGACGGGGCCCCGACGGGGCACCGACGGGGCACCGACGGGGCCCCGACGGGGCACCGACGGGGCCCCGACGGGGCACCGACGGGGCACCGACGGGGCACCGACGGGGCACCGACGGGGCACCGACGGGGCACCGACGGGGCACCGACGGGGCACCGACGGGGCACCGACGGGGCACCGACGGGGCACCGACGGGGCATGTACACCCTTGGGCATGTACATGGGAACACCGACGCTGGCCGCCAGCAGCACCGACGCAGAGCGCCAGCAGCACCGACGGGGGCATGTACACCACCGGCGTGTACATGAGGGGGCACCCCTTTTGAAAATCTTGCCCCCCTAATAGGGAATATGCATTTTTTGGCTCTAGCCATGCCCAGGGTTACCACCCCCTGAAAATCCCCCATGTCAAAACATTGGTGTTCCACCGCTTTTTTACGTGATTTCACCCGTTTTCAACGCAAGTTGCCCCGATCCACCGATTTTACGTTCAAATTTTTTTCAAAATTCAAATTTTTTTCAAAATTCAAATTTTTTTCAAAATTCAAATTTTTTTCAAAATTCAAATTTTTTTCAAAATTCAAATTTTTTTCAAAATTCAAATTTTTTTCAAAATTCAAATTTTTTTCAAAATTCAAATTTTTTTCAAAATTCAAATTTTTTTCAAAATTCAAATTTTTTTCAAAATTCAAATTTTTTTCAAAATTCAAATTTTTTTCAAATTTCAAATTTTTTTCAAATTTCAAATTTTTTTCAAAATTCAAATTTTTTTCAAATTTCAAATTTTTTCAAATCGCCCGCAGCACCGACGGAAGCACCGAC
>CM022094.1:1423883-1446383 GCA_011114355.1 Carex littledalei | reverse complement strand
TATGCATAAATAAATATTAAATAAAAAGTCTTTGCTTTCCTTCTTTACCCTTTTATTTCTTCTTCCTTGTTGCCTTTTTATAAAAAAAAATATATGTTATCACTCTAGCATTTTATTTCTTCTTTTGCAATTTTATTGTAAAAATAAAGCAAAAAACCGAAAACATACAAATCTGATTTTTCTTGAACTTTCTTCTTGATTTTCCATGCTTCTAATCTTTGTATAAAATAATCAAATAATGAGGATGCATGTGTTGAGCTGTATAGTTCCTATTGCATCTAATTTATTTGATTATTTTATTAGAAAAGATTGAAAGTAAAACAAAAAAAATGAGTTATAATGGTTGAGCTGTATAGTTCCTATTATAATCTCCTTGATATGGGGCCTATGGTGCACAAATAAGTTCTAGATGATCTCTTCATGCATAAATGCATATCATGTGTATAAAAGGCACAAAATAAAGAGATCAAATAGACATTTGTGCAAAATAGTGAAAGAATGAGGTTCAAATTGCAAATAGATGTCAACCATGTTGAAAATATCATTTGTACATTTGAATCAATGATCTCTTAATGATTTGTCCCTTTGTCAAGTGAGATTATACAAAAAATGTGATTTCAAACAAAACCAGGGGCTTCCCTGCATAAAACCAAATTTCAACAGATGTTTGATGTTTAAAATGGTAGTGCAATGAATTCTTGGAATTTTGAATCTTTCTCCTTTTCCTCTTTCTCTTTGTTTGCACCAAATTGTAGCCTAAAAGCTACTCAAACTTGTTTAGAACTCAAAACCAGTCATGGTAAAGGTTTTCCATAGCTCCTGGTACCAGCCAATGAACAATAACAGCACCAAAATCCAAAGCATGTACCATTGGTACAAGAAAAGCACTCAAAAATGCCAAAATGGCCTCTGCTGGTAAATGACATAATCTGGACTGATACAAAGACCAAAATAAAAAATGGACATCACCATTAGATAGAGGACTTCAAAACACATGAAATTGACACAAACTTTGTATTTTTCTGATCTCATTTCAAATTGATATGGATTTTCAAAGTTCATTGTTTAAAAAACAGAAAAGTCAGCAATAAGCTGCTGCTGGTAAAATGAACATTATGAATTGTTCAAAAATCCAAATCAGAAAATCAATGTCATGGTTAGATAGAACATTTCAAAATACATAAAATAGACATTAACTTCATATTTTTCTGACCTTGTTTCAATTTATTATGAATTTTCAAAGATCAGTTATTAAAAACAGAAATTCAGCAATTAAAACTGGAAAATTACTTTCACTGCCCCTCAGTTGAAATAAATGACTTAAAAGTGGAAATAAAATGCTAAAATTCATGGAACTCACCCTGTACATAATAAATATACCCCTTTATGAATCTATGATAAAAAAATTGTATAATTCTCAACAAAAATCAGAATTTGTGAATTAATTCAATTTGCTCAAAATCATGAAATTAATATCCACCAATGCTTAAAAATAAAAACACTTAATCCAAACATTCTGCCATGTTACTAAAGCTCAAGTCTACCTCTTAAATGTCTCAATTTCGAATTAGAGAAATTCTTTACTCAATTTGATATTAACCCGAATGCTAAACCGTAGAACAAGGATCCAAATGTGATTAAAGTTCAACTAAACTCAAAATTGAAGCAACCGCTAGACTCTAAGCAAAGAAACGATGATACTGGACCATGTAATTAAGACTAATCACAGCTTAATCCAAAAGAATCAAGATTAAATTGAAAACTCGGATGTCATAGCTGAACTCAACCTCGGACCACCGTTTCCGATGATCGGAGGCGACCGACAACAGGTGCAATGTGATCTCTGGTTCAGGGCGATGCCGACCATGGTGTTGCTTTGCCCGGCCGTGACCGGAGTCGATCGGAAACCGGCAGCCCTAAGCCTCTGGCAACCCTAGTTCATATCTGAGATTGCACGAATATTAAAGCAATACAACCCCTTTGATGAGGGCGCCAAAGTAAATGTTTGAATGGGTAGTACGAATCTTAAAGCAAGGCTCGATCCAAACCCAAGAATTTAAAACAGACCCCTGCCCTGTGGGACTCGCATTGTTGGTACCTTTAATTCAAGAATAAAGATGTCTCGCCCGAATCTCAAAGCTTAATATTCAAATCCGACACTCAACACATATCTCAAAGCCCAATACAAATCTCAAAGCCCAGATAATAAATAAAATTGTTAAATCAAAGCCCTTTTCACAAAAGGCCCCTCTGACTTTTAATATCTGTAGCGAAGCCCTTGTAAATTTACAAATAGGTCCCTTCCAGCCTAAAACTCTCTCAAACAAGCCCTTAAAGGCCCAATTTTCACATAAAACCTTGTCTAAAATCCAAATCACAAATTCCATTTTTTTCAGATTTACAAATAGGTCCCTGGAAAGAATCAAGCTTTACAAATAAGCCCTTTTCAGTCCTTTTTGGCCATAACTTCTTCATTTCAAATCCAAATCAACTCAAACCACCTCCAAATGAACCCAAATCAAATTCTCCATTTTTCTAAATCAAAATTGAATATGTCCGAGCATCAGCCAAACCCTGAAATGACCAAAATACCCTTTCTTCAAATATAAATAATTTCTTAATGGAATGTAAATAATTAATAAAAATATAAACAAACATGTCATAAATTAAATTTAAATAAATAGTGTACATACACTTCTCAAATATCCAAGTTCCTACTTTAAAAAAAATGCAATAAACATTATTTTAATGTAAAAGTCATACACAAACATATATCCAAATGCATAGAAAACTTAAGCAAACCAAAGTCAAAACATGAGTTCCCTTTTAGCCCCTTTATTCAATTCACGACAAATAGGCACAAATCCCGGAATGAACGAGGTATTCAGCATGGCTTGGAAGGGTCATCTGATGTAATTAACAGCGGGGGCTTGCGCCCGCTGGGAGTTTAAACGTCCCCACAATCAATAAACTCTCTCGATAGACTGATTATGAACAGTAGGTCTGTCGAGGGTGAACCGAAGGAATTGTAGAAAGAAAATAAATGTTTCAAGTCTGATGTTCTTTAACCAATCGAGAGCATTGAACCGTGAGACATTTAACATACATGCACACACCTTCCAAAATCAGCTGTGCAACTTTCTGCGCCCTACAGGTTTTGGCACGCCCGGTGGGACATTCTCCTCCTCACAGGTTCGGGATCCGATACGAAGATAAAAGGAACATACTCAAGTAGCCAATGACTTCAAAAACACTCAAGCAACAAGTCATTGGACTGCTCGAGTTATGCTATTTCCTTTTATATTCGATATCGACGCCTATGGATTGAATAATCGGGCTAACACTCACGTATAAGTTTATATACGAAAATTGACTAATGAAATTTTGAGTTTTGCTTGTTTGCAGGAATGGCTTACACCGCAATCAACGCACGCTCTTTTGCCCAAGTTGCCAGCCTCCCAGCTGGCGAAGAAGTCGTTTATTTTGGGACTTTCGCAGTCCCTGTTGATGAAGTCAGGGCATTTGAAGCCCCTTCCCTTACTCCAATGAATGATCAACTGTCCCTCGGGTCTGTCACCGAGGAAGAAGTTGAGGATGATGAAGAACCATGCTACTTTCTCACTCCTAAGGGGATGGACGGCAAGACGTTCATTCCCCTTTCCAAAACTAGGCGCGCAAGAAGACGCGCGTCTAAAGCAATAACCAGAATCAACCAAATTCCTGTGACCCCTCTGTCGGTCACCAAGAAAAGAAATCTCCAAGCATACCAGGATGAGTTGGTGGCTCAACCAGCCCTCCCTGTCTGCAACTCTTTCTCCCCACTCAGGATAGTGAGGAGAAATTCTTCTACTGCACACATACGTGCAGCGGGAGAAGTCCCTCAAACCGTCTCGTTCATCCATGAACCGAAAAGGATGAACACCAGCCGCAAGATGGTTGATGACACTGCCATGGCCATTCATAGGGCCCACAAGCAGCTTCGCATGTTGAAGCAGCGTAGGAGCCGATACCATGTACATCCTGTGCAAGAAACCTCTGCATCCCTTTCCGTCAAATCTAGGTTGACGTTTCCAGCCCAAAAGCTGGGGGCATCCAATGACGCCCAACCATCTATCCAATCAAGGCTGACTTTTCCAGCCCCAAAACCTCATGCACACAATAGTACTCTCTACTCAAAACCAAAACCAATGTTCTCAGCCCCAAGGCTGGGGGCACATCATGGTGCCTCGTTGGAACCAAAACTCCGTCGAGAGATACGCTCAAGCACCTCTCGAAGCTCAAACAACGAGGGATCAAATCAAACCCCTCAAATTCTGAGGAGACCAGCCAGTGTTCATGATAGGCTGGGGGCACGAATAAATCCGCACCCCTCTGATATGTCCATATTTCATCTATTAGTTCGACCTATTTTCAGACCAGACCTTATGTTTTCGACCACTAAATTGCATAGTTTACATTGAAAATCAATAGAATATGGTACTGCTGCAGTTTTGTGGTTGATTTGCAGGAAATAGGCGAAAACAAGCAAAGCAGGCAGAGTTCTGACTTCCCCCACGCGACCTGCGTCAGATCCAGAAATTTCAGCACCGAACTTAAAACAGTCATAACTTTTGACTCGTAACTCCGTTTTGAGCGTATGACCACTTTTTGGAAAGCTAGCGAGAAGATCTACAGTCTCACCACGCCTGGTACGGCCAGGCCGTACCAATTTGGTACGGGCCGTACATAAAGGCGGCCTGACAGATTCAAATTTTGGCAGAGGCTATTTAAAGCGGGGAACTCTCCAATTTCGACATCTATTCCATTCCAGATCCATTTGAGAGCACAGTAAGAGAGAGAAAGAGAGCTAAGGAGCTGAGAGCAAGAAGGAAGGAAGAGGAAGAGGCGAAACTCGACGGATCTAGCTTCCTCCTCTCGATCCCTTCGATCCATGGCTATCTCTATCCCTCTTATTGTATTTTTAGATCTGATTATGTGCTGTGAGTAGTTCTTTTAGTTTCTAGGGTTAGAGATTGATTCTTGATTTGTTTTGACTTTCTTTGACTTGTATCTTGTATGAACTCTTTAGTTTGATTGATTGTGATTTACTTTGATATCTTTTGCTTTGCTTGCTGTGATTGTTGTATGATGTGCCTCTAGGTTTAGATCGAACCTATCAAGGTCATGTGATCATCTCAATCTCTCATCCAAATCAAATGCTTAGGGTAGAATAGTTCGAATTGAAGCCGAGAGGTTGAATTCTCCTCTAATCGACAGATTAGAGGGTGCCTTAGACCTCCAATCAACCAGCTAGGGTAGATCTGTACCAACACACGAGAGTTGAGGTGTAGAAATCCCTAAAAGGCAATCAATTGCATTCCAACCTAGATCTTGATCCAACAAACGACGGTTGAGGGTTAGGAACCTTAGGTATGGTCAATTGAACCTTTCTAAAGAGTTTAGCACAAGGTACCAGCAAGGAAATGCATTCACTCGAACTGGTAGGTTCTGTTCTGGGAAGCCAGTACGGGTCTTACCAGGGTGGTACGGCCTTGCCTTACCAAGTGAAGTACGGCCTAGCCGTACCAACTTGGTACGGGCCGTACCACTAGAGGCAGATCAGAGATGAAGTCTGAAACCCTGGAAACGCCTTTTATCCATAATCAAAACACAATTTACATTTCTTCTAGCATTTTATTACATCTACTTGAATTGTTTGATCTGACCCTTTAGGAAATTAAACATCAAACCAAACCTTTTTCACTTCTAGTTTTTGATCGAGTTTGATAGAATCTAACCTCGCAATTAACCGTCCCTGTGGATCGATACCCGATTATACTACTCGATAGGGGTTGTGCACTTGCATCCCTTACTCGTGAAGTGTAAACGCGGTTTTAAAAGGTACGCCCTCAAGCGTACCGAAACTTGCGTTGCGTTTCTGCGCGAACACCCTCCAACACTGGAAGTTTAACAATAGTGGCGCCAAATGCCACTCATAAAAAGCGAAGGGTCACTAAAACACACCCTAAGCAAGAAGAAGAAGCGACGGTCTTCATGATAACCGTTAATGAAGACCTCGAAGAGGAAGATGACCATAAACTCTCTAACCCCACCGTATGCATGGTGAGAAAGGGGAAAGATCCCATTGTCGAAAATCCAAGTGACGACGAGGAAGAGTCTGACGCAGCATGCCTCCCTCCCATAAGTGCCAAACCCAAAACCGTAAGTGGCTCAGATATAGGTCATATGGATGGGCCCGCATTGGGTAACTTCCATACCGTCTTGGCGACTTCTCCATGTGCTGGTGAAAGTCAAACCGGTGCCCAAACACAAGAACAAATGTTATCCGCTTTCAACCAAATGCAAGCCGAGATACAAAATCTTAGAGCTGAAGTACATCAAGCCCACGAAAGGGAGCAAAGGTTGATAGCTGAAATTCGAGGAAAAGGTCTCGCTGGATCCGAACTCGAAAGAGGAGAAACATCAAATCGGTCCAGCCCCGTAAACGGGCCTGAAAGAATAGAAAGACCAAACCCTCAAGAAAGACGTAGAGTACATTGGGAAGATGAAAGGCGAGAAGCCTCCCCAACCTTTACTGCGGTTGATGTTCAAGAAATGATCAGCCGTCAGTTGCGAGAAATGGGGATTGCCCCAAAACAAACAACACTGCGAATAGGGAAGCCATACCTTCCCGAATTCGATATACCAAAATATCCCCCAACATATACCGTTCCCTTATTCTCCAAGTTCTCAGGAAATGGGACAGATGAGACGGGACCTGAACAACACGTTAGCCACTTCATGATTCAATGTGGAGACTCTTCAAGAGAAGAAGCATTCCTTTGCCGCCAATTCGCTAGGAGTCTTTCAGGGCCAGCATTCCAATGGTATTGTTCTCTGGAACCAGGAAGTATAAGGTCCTGGGACCAAATGGCGCATGCCTTCATAAATAGGTTTGCCACTGCGAGCAGTCCAATAAGACTAGCCGATTTAGCATGGGCCAAACAAGGGCCAAACGAAACTCTTCTGGCATACATCAACCGCTGGAGAAACATGAGCAACAAGTCGAGCCATCCTATACCCGAAAGGGAGGCAGTTGATTTGCTCATAAGAAGTACATCCGGCAAAATGAGAGAAATGTTAATCGTTGCCAACCCCAACAGTTATCAAGATTTGGTAGACACTGTATCTAGATTGGGGCAAACGGATATAGAAGAGAAGTCATCTACTTCCTTCAAACCAAGAAGAGACTTCCCAAAGAAAAAGGAATCAAAGACGGTATACGCCGTCAAAACCAATAAAACCAACAAAACCAAAGACAGAGATTCTGACTCTTCTGACGAGGAGGCGAGACAAGTTGATAGCCAACCCACTCAGCCAGCTCCTCAAGATAACCAAAATAGTCGTTACTTCAAATCGTTAGAAGAACGAAAGAATAAGAAATACTCTTTCAAGAAGGAGAAAACGGCTAAGATATTTAAGCAAGCCTTGGAAGATGGTATGGAATTGCCTCCAAGCAAACGCCCTGATCAGGCAGATAAGATTGATCACCCTAAATATTGCCCATATCATAGGGTGATAAGTCATAAAATAGAAGACTGTTGGGTCTTCAAAGACCTAATAGAAAGAAGAATACAAGAGGGTCGTATGCAGCTAGCGCCAAGTGCCGTGCAACAACCCGCACCTCACGAGCAAGTTAATGTTATCTCTCATGATGAGATGGTCGAAGAAAAAGGGGTTGAAAGTCCCGCAAATGAAACATGGGAATTCCACCTCTCTAAGAAAACCAAAAAGTTGCTAAGGCAGCTTCTGAAAGAGCCTCAAGTCAAATGGGACAGCAATTTAAACCCCACAGTGCCAAGACCCCCAAAACGGGTCATCCATCGTAAGCCAAACAAGAATGGCAGCCAAAAGGGCAAGAAGTCGCCCAAACCAGCAAAGTTGCCTACACCTTCTGAAATCCAAAAGCACATACAAGCTCTAGAAAATCATAAGCAAAGTACTCCGCTACCATTGACCCTTTTAGACTTCTTAACAGAAGATGTATTGGCCTTGATGTTGGGCCTCAAAACCGAAAAGGAGGGAACGAGTCAAACCCCTCAAAATCAAGAAGACAATGATGATGACCATGAGATGTGTAACGTGGTTGTCTATGAAGGAAATTCTTCGAGTGATTCAGATGATAGTGAAGTCATCTTTGTCAAAACCAAGAAACCTGGTTGCCAAACGGTGCTCCACTTGGGAACATACATTCCTGAACGTCAATCACTACAAGAGTACTCTCACAAAAGAAATACAATATTTCTATGCGGGATATGTAATCTAATAGAAAGGAGACAGCCTGCGACAGTGTGTCCTCGATGCGGACCCAAACCTGAAGGGTTCCTAATTAAAAGAGCCGAGCGGCTATATGAAGGGGACATTAGATACCTCCAGGATCGAGGAGCGTTCGAAATAGATGAAAGGGGCGAAACATGTGTTGTTAAGCATGTCATGACAAATGCCACTTATATCTTAGAAAGAATCCCGTATTCGGATGATGTGAGGATTGTCAATGATTTAGGCATAATTGGAAAGTCACATTTTAGGCCTAAATACAAGACGAAAGTTGATCGGAATATCTCTAGAAACTCAAATGATTCTACCCACGAGATTTGCTACATGGTCTCACTGGAAGTAGAAGAAGAAGAAGAAGAATATGAGGTTACCACTAAGGAAGCTCCCAAAGAATTAGAGGAGGGTGGCCAAAACACGATAGATGAATTAACAGAAATCAACCTAGGGAGTAGAGAGACACCCAGACCTACGTTTATAAGTGCCTCTTTGCCAGATGACATGAAAGAACGAGTAACCAAGTTCCTAAGGGAGTATGTCGATTGTTTTGCATGGAGTTACCATGAGATGCCGGGTTTAGACCCGCAGGTAGCCACTCATAGATTGAAAATAAATCCCGAATTCAAACCAATTAAACAAGCACCTCGTCGAATGAGAATAGAACTGGAGGAACAAGTCGCTGCCGAAACCAAAAAGTTGATAGACGCAGGGTTTGTGCGAGAAGAAGAAACTCCTGATTGGATAGCCAGCATTGTTCCTGTCAAAAAGAAAAATGGGCAGATCCGCATATGTGTGGATTTCCGAGACCTCAACAAAGCTTGTCCTAAAGATGATTTCCCTCTGCCAGTAACAGAGATAATTGTAGATCATACTTCGGCATACGAAATCTTTTCTTTCATGGATGGATACGCTGGTTACAACCAAATTAAAATGGAGGAAGCCGATCAGAAGCATACATCCTTCCGTACTCCTATAGGAGTGTACTGCTACAAGGTCATGCCCTTTGGGTTAAAGAATGCCGGCGCTACATATCAACGCGCGATGACCAAAATATTCAATGATCTCATACATAAGATTGTTGAATGTTATGTTGATGATTTGGTTGTCAAGGCCATGACTTATGAAGAGCATTTGGAAAATCTCCATATAGTGTTCGAAAGACTCAGACAGCATGCCCTAAAACTTAATCCCTTGAAATGTGCCTTCATGGTCTCGTCCGGAAAATTCCTCGGGTTCGTAGTAAGGCACCGAGGGATCGAGATTGACCCAAACAAAATTAAAGCCATAATGGAATTAAAACCCCCACAAAACCTCAAACAGTTGCGATCTCTCCAAGGACGATTAGCGTACATACGACGTTTTATTGCGAATCTATCGGGTAAGATACAACAATTCACCCGACTCACGAAAAAAGATGTTCCGTTTAAATGGGACTCAGATTGTCAAGTCGCTTTTGAGCAAATAAAACAGTATCTTTTGCGCCCACCAGTGTTGGCAGCACCTATACCTGGAAAGCCCCTTCTCCTATATACTACGGCCCTTGAAGGATCGTTAGGCGCGTTACTGGCTCAAGAAAATGAAGAAGGCAAAGAAAATGCCTTATACTACCTAAGCCGCATGTTGGTAGGGGCTGAACATAATTATTCCCCTATTGAAAGGCACTGCCTAGCCCTAGTGTTCGCAATAAAGAAATTACGACACTATATGCTAGCACACAAAGTCACGTTGATATCACGGGTAGATCCCCTCAAGTATTTGATGACCAGACCCATGCTCACAGGAAGATTGGCTAAATGGGCCATCATACTCACCGAATTTGACATAACATACGTGCCTCAAAAGGCCATAAAGGGACAAGCGTTAGCCGACTTCCTGGCAGAACATCCTATACCAGATGATTCACCATTGGCTTGTGATTTTCCTGATGAAGAAATCATGAACATTGAAGAAGAGAGGCCCGGTTGGGAAATGTACTTCGATGGAGCGTCATCCATAAGACCCGTCCCTGGCAATCAAATACCTAAGATTCGGTCTGGCATCGGCCTCGTATTCATAACTCCCACAAAAGGAATAATACGCCATTCCTTCGCACTAACGGAGCCATGTACGAATAACAAAGCGGAATATGAAGCTCTGATCGCCGGACTTGAAATAGCAATAGAGATAAATATCAAGAAACTGAGAATCTTTGGGGATTCCCAGTTAATCATAAGTCAAGTCCTTGGGGAATACAAAGTGCTTAAACCAGAATTGATAAAGTATCATGAAAAAGTAATCGAACTCATGCAGGAAATCCCTGAGATCATCTATGAGAAAATAACGAGAGCTTCAAATGGTAAAGCAGATGCCTTGGCTCGTATCGCCAAAGAGCTGTGCGAACCCGAAGATGACGAAGTTCATATTTCCATAAGGAATAGACGGCCTCTGTCTTTATGTTTCTCAAAACAAGAACTAGAGAAAGAAAAGACACTCACCCAGAACGGGAAAGAAATGGTGAAAGAGACCCAAACCGAAGTATTGGTAGTACAAGATGAAGAGGATTGGCGTCAACCATTCATTAACTACCTCAAAAGCGGAATACTACCTGATGAGAAATCCAAACGTGGACAAGTTAAGAAACGAGCTCTCCGTTATGTGTTTAACAACGATACCCTATACCGTAGATCATATGAGAACCTTTGGCTCCGTTGTATAACGAAAAGAGAAGCTCTCCAAGTAATGAAAGAGGTCCATTCTGGGATATGTGGAGCACACCAATCTGGGCCGAAAATGCGACTAAAGATCAAACACATGGGGTACTATTGGCCCTCAATGGTAGCCGATTGCGAAGAATACGCTAAGAGATGTCATCAATGCCAAGTACACAGTGATTTCATTCATCGACCCCCAAACCCATTACACCCCACGATTGCATCTTGGCCGTTCGATGCATGGGGTACTGACATTGTGGGACCAATAGATCCACCTTCGTCAGAAGGTCACCGCTTCATCTTAGCTGCTACCGATTACTTCTCCAAGTGGACAGAAGCGGTGGCCCTCAAGGAAGTGAAAGCTACTGATGTCGTGAAGTTTTTTCGAAACTAGATACTCTATCGATATGGAATACCAAGAAGGATAATATCTGATAATGGAACAGCATTCAAAAATGTGAAAATTGATGCTCTCGCTAATCAACATGGCATAGATTGGAGGTATTCCTCCGCTTACAACCCAAGAGCCAATGGTTTAGCTGAAGCTTTCAACAAAACCCTTATCAAAATCCTGAGGAAAACAGTAGGTAAAAATCATAAGAACTGGCATGAAAAATTACACGAGGCATTATGGGCTTATCGTACCACTTATCGTACCCCTACCCAGGCAACCCCGTACTCTTTAGTATTCGGGGCTGAAGCGGTGTTGCCCCTAGAAGTGGAAATCCCGTCCCTAAGGGTAGCATTGCAATCTGAAATGACTGTCAACGAGAGTACAAAACTCAGATTGGATGAATTAGATGCCATAGATGAAAAGAGATTAGCTGCTCATCAAAGCCTAGAATTATACCAAGCCCAAATGGCAAGGTCGTATGATAAATTGGTGCGAGTAAGGACGTTTCGAAAAGGAGACCTAGTCCTAATGCCAAAGCGTCCAATATTAGGGCGTCACTCAGGTCCCAAATTCTCAGCCAACTGGGAAGGACCTTATGTAATTAAGCAAGTGTTTGAAGGAGGTGCCTATATATTGGTTGATCACCAAGGCAATGTTGTTACCACTCCTATCAACGGGCGATACCTCAAGAAATATTATGCATAAACGAAAGCCTCTACGAATAAAAAGAACCAAATCGCAGCATGAGTGAAATTGTCTTAAGCGAAAAGTAAGGTCCCCCAACTACCCACAAAATCCATAAAGGCCTCTCGCCACAAAATGGGTTTTGTTAAGTTTGTACCCTTAAACAATTAACACTGGCAAAGTTTGTCCAGCCAGTTCTGAATATGGACAAACAAGTTTTATATTTTGTACTTTAAACAAAATATGGGCTTTGGTGTTGTGCCCATTTGAAACAACTATCACTGGTTTTGTCTTTCCTCCCAGTTCGAAAAAAGGAGAGACAAGGTTTCTTCATTGTCCTTTAAACAATGGAGTGCCTAATGATGATATCTCAAATAAAATCAAAAAAAAATTAAAGAAAGCGGTCGTTTAGACCATTTAAATTCTGAAGGCACAAAATCCCTTTTAAAACAAAGTTTTCAAAACAAAAGTGTTCGTGTTCCTCGCGATACCCTCGCCTAATGATTGATGCCATATAGGCTATTCAAGAAGGCACGAGAGGAGTGAGTAAGATTTCACCTCCAAATAAGTGCATATACACACCCAAGTCCCACCATAATATAAAAAGAGTGGAGAGATGTAAGGCCCACAAAGAAAGCCTCACGCACAAAATGGGCTTTGTCAAGCTTGTGCCCTTAAAACAATTGTCACTGGTACGCTCGTCTAACCAGTCATCTAAAGTGACGAGCAGGCTTTATATATTTGTGCCGAACAAAATAAGGCTTTGATGTTGTGCCTAGGCCATGTGAGCACTAAAACAATTATCTTGGCCCAAAATAAGAAAAGAAAACGAGAACCCAAAAGCAATAACCATAATCGGGTTCTCACCACACCAACCTCTGCGAAAACCATAATGGACCCATAGATCAATGTCCCCCGGGCCATAATCAAATCAGAGCTCGAGAACAAGAACCCTTGACTCTAAATACACCAAAGCCCTATATGAGGCTAAAGCCCATAATTTGGCGCGCCCCTCTCTACAACAACCCCACCGATGACAATTGGGGACTTCTCAAGCTGGAGTTAAAAGGATTAACCAGCCGTTCAACACAAGTCCCGCGGGTGACAAGCAAATACCCTAAAGCCCAAGCATAATTTGGCATCCCCTTCAGATGCGTCCCACGGGTGACGTCTAAACCCAAGCCACATAATAAATTCTCTTGGCTTCAAAACCATCATACAAAGACCAAAAAACCATGATTGAGCCCTATATAGGCCAGAGTCTATGATAGACTCTTGATTAAAAAACCATGTCCCACCGAGGCCCAGCACACAAATAGGCCTACGATCAGATTGCAACCATGAATGAAACTTGTAATAATACTTTACTCAAACCTGTGTCTCACCAACCTCAAACCCAAACAGCACATAGGCGGGTCGGTTATCGAGATGCACAACAAGACCGTGAGGGACCGCACAACACTGCAAATGTTCCTTCACACAAGTCCTACAGGCGAGTCCTTGAACATTTTTCACAGTCGGTGCAACGTATATACAGCATATGGGATAGTCAATTACCGAGAAGTGAATCGAAATTATGGAATATCACAAACGAATCCCAAGAACAAACCCTCGAATAGTTCTCGCGTTTGGCACGACGCATACATAGCATATGGGCTAGTTAGTTGCCGAAAAGCGAAACAAGGCCGTGAAAGATCACAAGAGCATATAAGGCCGATCCTCATCAAACCTCACCACTCTCATTTACCCCTTTTACATTAAAGGTGCGACGAAAGTACAGCACATGGGCTGGTCAGTTATCGAGAAATAGAGCAAGGATATGAAAGATCTGAAGAGCCTATGAAGCCGATCTTTCAAGGAGTTTAACGACTTCTTCTGCATTCTACGCGTGACATATATATAGCATATGAGCTAGTCAGTAGTCGAGAAGCAGAGTAAGATTATGGGAGGTCTGAAGAGCCTATGAAGCCGATCTTTCATTCTTACAAACGGGCCCTTAACGGGGTCGCAGTCTGCATTCTACGCGTGACATATATACAGCATATGGGCTAGTCAGTAGTCGAGAAGCAGAGTAAGATTACGAGAGGTCTGAAGAGCCTATGAAGCCGATCTTTCATTCTTACAAACGGGCCCTTAACGGGGTCGCAGGAAATTTCTAACCCTTAACGGGGTCTCGTAATTCTGCGTGCAACCCATATGTAGGCGTATGAGCAGGGACAGTCGCGAAGAAAACGATGTGGGAAGACGAAGGGGCATGTACAGCTTTTTAGCTATCCCTTCATGTCAGTCCCAAGAAATTAGCACCCTTAACGGGGTTTCCGTGTTCTATGCGAGGCTTATAAGACGGGTGCTTGCTTGAAGGCGATGCAAGGGTGTGGGAGACCGTAAGAAGCGTATGAGCTGGTTCCCCATGACCTTAAGATATTTGGGTTTCCGTGTTCTATACAAGACCTATAAAGAAAGGTGCTTGCTAGAAGGCGATGCAAGGATGTGGAAGAACCGTAAGAAGCATATGAGCTGGTTCTTCATAACCTTGAGGTCACTATACGTGTGGAACCATGACGATATAGAAGTCGGTATCCATACGCTCACCATTCACTGAACATACAGCTATATAACGGCTGTCCAAGGTGGATAAAGCCGAAGCCAACTGGAGACGTTCAATCATTTAGAACCCGATTGAATAGATGCAGAAGGTTTGAGGTACAGCTTGAGTCTAATGAAGATGCCTTGTCGCTTAGAACCCGATTAGGAGGATTCAGGAGATTCAGGATTAAGCCCTGACTCTAACAAGTTCATCTGATCGTTTAGAACCCGGTTGGAAGGAATTTGAAGGATTCAGGAGAAAAAGACAAAAAGAGAATAAAGGAGAAAACCAAGGCAAGCAAGGCCATTCAGTCGCTTAAACCCGATTGAAGAAGGTTTGGAAGGCTTGAGAGAAAACCCGAGTTGGATGAGTCTACTTAATCACTTAGAACCTGGTTGAGGGAGATTCGTAAGATTCGGTCACCAAAAAGAGAAAGAACGAAGGAGAAAGAGAAAATCACAAGAGCAAACATCAACCACAAACACGTATATCCAAGCATGATCAACCAAAACAAAAATATACACGTACAAAAAGTGGGCTCGAAGGCACACACTCTCACAATGAATCCACAAGATGGGACTTAAAGGAAGGTGCCATAAGGCACCATAACCAAACAGGGCTCCACAGTCGCAGAAGCATCCTGGGGGCAGCCGATAACCTCTCCTGCCCTAGCATCAGATGAACTTGTAGTACATGTGTCTAACCCTGCAAGAATAGACATGTATTATGAGAGAAACATAAGAAACAAGAGAAGAGAAAAGAAAAGGGAATGATGGGTTTATACCTGGATGAATAGCCATCCTCGTGGTGGAAGTAGAAGTGCTAGTCTTGCGCTTCTTCCTCTTACGAGAAACCTTCTCAGGGGGAGGGTCAGAACGCTTAAGGATCCTAGCAGGAATCCCGAATGAAGTCAGCACCCCACCCTCTGGCGCGCAAAGCACTATAAGATGAGTAAAGGTTTAGCGCAATCAAGCGAAATACATAAAAGGAAATAATAATAAAAGAAAACATACCTGTAGTCCGAGGCATGGAGAAGCGGCTGTCTCGACTACGCACACCAGGCACTCTCTCAAGAGGAGGCACGGGTCTCACCCCAATGTGATCGTCGGGACCTGGCAAAACCCTCTCCATCCACTGCTCGATGGTCTGCACGTAGCAAACCTGAACCATGTCCCTATACCACCTCTCATACGGAACAGTGAAAGTCACCGACCTAAAAACTCGAGGCATGACAAACCGCGCCTGTGTCTCTGTACGAAAGAGCGACGTCCAGCACCTGGCCGCCCCTGCTAGGTCAGCACGAATGTCGCTAGAAAGAGGGACATCAGCAGGAATACACTGATCCAGACCAAACTGATGCGCACAGCGGTGAGGCATATATGGCTCTAAAACCACCCTATCACCCAAGCGCAAAGGAAGAAGTCCATGGCGAAGGCTAACAAAGAAACCCGCCTCCGCAGATCCCAACCTCAAGCTCCTACAGTGCTCTCCACCTGGACCTCCGTCGAACAAAACCAAATCCTCAGACTGCTCGTCATGACAAGCAAACTGTCTCCCACCATGCAGTCTAATATAACTATCGCTATGATAAAAGAAAGCCCGCGCCCTCAGCGCTGGAATACGGCTGGCTCTCGCTCCCGCTATCTCGGCCAGCACCGGCAAATCATGCCGTAAACCACGATCCATTACAGGAGAATATAATCCCGCCCAATACATGTGAGCCCAACCAAACAAGTAGTGATAAGGCACAACCTCGTCGCAAAAAGAGGGGTCACATGATGTCGAAATCACCCTCATACTCTTGAAAAGGTTAGCCAGCGTAGGGATGGTTAAAGAAACCAACTTCCCTCGCGCCAACTTGTTGGCCATGACAAAAGTCTCAGGCCTGATGACACCAACCGGCTGGCTAGGGACAACAAAGTAGCAAAGCCACCAAGATAAAAAGGCCGTCAAGATAGCCTCTGGCCCCAAAACTCCGCGGCGGCTATGACATGATCGGTCGGCAGGACTGTCATAAAATATCGCCGCTTCCTTCGTATCAAGAGGACTAGAAGGACGAGCGAATGACTGACGTGGGTGCCTAACCCGATCAGTAAAATACCTAATCCAGGCAGAAAAGCTCACATCACCCGCATAGGAAAGAGTGCGGTAAACGTCGAACAATCGACGAAGTGCAGCTGAATACACAAAGGTACCCTCAGATGACCTCTGCCCCAAGGCCTCGGCATCGGGTAGGTACTCGTCATACGGGTCCCCAAATATAGGTAAACCAGACAGCCTATGAAACTCTAGAGGTGAAATGGTTAACTCACGGTTCTCCAAGACGACCGTGTTGGAGGCATACCTCCACCTCTCTGCTAAAGCCTGAAAGAAAGACGGGTCCCAAGTATACTCAAAGAGAGAAAGAAATACCGCATGATAAATGCCAACCCTCTCGAGAGCAGCCCGCTCGCTCCGAAGGATGAATCTCACCCAGTCCACCAAACCCGCCTCTATCCTCAAGGTGCCCGGAGGAAGACACCCAGGTATCCAGGGAAGAGCCCCAGTACCCATCATGTTGAGTCCTAAAAGGGGCAAAGAATGCGGCGTCCGATCTGATGAAGTGGGATGAAGACTATCCCCTAAAAAGGAATGATAATCATGCTGCCGCAGCACAGGCCCGACGCGATGAGTGATCCCTGTCCTCAAAACAGTCTCTGGTGTCCAATCAATAGGATCACCGGGGAACCTCCCTCTCACAGGAAAAGGTCCCACCGGCAAGGGGTCATGCCTAGTAAAGGAAACTCCTGCACAAACAAAGAAACACTGTGAGCTATACAATAATGGTCCGAAAAGACCCTAAACTAAAGCCCATAAAAAGAATGGTCCGAAAAGACCCTAAACTAAAGCCCATAAAAAGAATGGTCCGAAAAGACCCTAAACTACTCCAATGGTCCGAAAAGACCCTAAACTAAAAACCACAAAGGAAGATAGTCCGAAACGACTCTAAAACTACAACCATAATCCAAAAGGCTCCAAACATAGCCAAAACCACGAGTATAACCAATATCCTACAAATTCCTTTCTTTAGAAGCAACACAACAGAAATTTGATGAGATTCCGACTGTTTGTCAAGGAATTAAAGGCGATGCCTTTCTGAACCTTTTGGTACACAATTTACTAACACGGCTCCTATGTGCCTTCTGTCCGTATGACCTTTGTGGCTGGACAGGTCTTGTCCGTATGACCTTTGTGGCTGGACAGGATTCTTTAGATATATGTTCGAAGCATAGTCACTACCTGAGGCCCCTATATGAACAAGGGATTAAGTCTTCGGGTAAACCCCTAAGAATATACATCTAAACAGCACATCCGTCGTGTAAGAGCAAGTGTATGGGAGACAAGGAGAAGCGTACCTTGATTGCGAGACATGACTGAAGATGACGATCAAGCCAGCTTCCGAGCTTCGGCGTCAAACTAGACTCTGAATAGTGACAAGAAAGCATAGAAATATGTTAGCTCAGAGTTTGGAATAAATTGAAGGGAGGGTCCGAAATGACTTTAAACTAAAGCATAGTCCGAAAAGACTCTAAACTACAGCCAAAATCAAATCTAGCCAGGCGTGGTCCGAAAAGACTTTAAACTACACCAACAGTCCGAAAAGACCTTAAACTAAAACCAAAACCAAGTCCCAACCTGAACCTGACATGACCTAGAAGACCCCGAGATACAGCCAAAACCAACCCTGGTTAGCCAAAGACCCCAACGAGAAGCACACGAGACAAACTGGATCAAAACCCGAGATTATGCCTACAACCAGAAGGCCATTTTATCCAAACCCTCAATTTTGCAAGTTACCCGCATGGTTCCCGTACTAGATCAGAGATAAAATTCCCCTGTCTGTAATCCCTCCTCGGTTAGACAGGTTTTCCCATGAGTATGTTTGCAGAGTATGGTCGTTGCCCGGGTCCCCTAATATAAAGACAAGGGATTAAGTACTCAGGCAAGCTCTGAAGGATGCACACTCAGCCCTCACCCAACCATGCAAGTATTAGCGAGATGAGATAAAGATAACATACCTTTTTGAAGTAGATGTGATCGAAGAAGATGATCAGACCCGCTTACGAGCTCAACGCCCAATGTGGAGTTCAAATACCTGAGATTCAAACAAGAAAAACAACTCAGAAAGAATTCCATAAAGTTCAAGAGGAACACTGGGGGCACCTGGCTAAGCTGTTCAATCCTAAAGTCTTCACACCTCACCCAGGTGGGGGGCATTTGTTTGACCCTAAAAAGTTGCTATTTAAGTTTAACATGATATATAGCAATTTTTGAGGCGATTAAAATGCCAAGACATGCATAAATTCCCCAGATCAAAAATGGGAACAACATATTAAAATTCGTGGTAGCATTCTACATGCAAAACCATGAATCTTAATGTGTAAAGTGGTCGGAAACATTAAAGAATTAATTTCCTACAAATAAACAACTGCTGAATAGCATACTGGGTACAAGCAATGGGATATGTTTAGCAAATTGCCTCCCAAATGCTCTCTGGGTACAAATTGATACTACCAAACAAATCTCAATGGCCCTGGGCCCACCTGTCAATAGCACAAGCTCCTTTTCGCTGGACCCTTGGTTTGAGTAAACCCGGAACACAGAAAAAGAATTGCGTAGACCAAGCTAACAGCCATATGGTCCACAGTGTGCCGAGAGCACCCGCTAGCGACTAGAGATCGCTGGGTTTAAAACCCGGGCGCTTTGACCCCTTCAAGTGCCGTGCACCCGGTGCTTCATACACCATACCATACCCCCTACACGGCTCACGAGCACCGAGCACAGATAGGGAAAACAACACAATTAAATGGAGTAAAGCATTAAAAATAAAGAGGATGACATATGGGTCCCGCTTACCAGACCTCTCTTCCTTCTCCGTTCTTCCTTGCAAACCCGATAATGGAGATGGAAATTCACCAAAATGAAATGAAGCCCAGCTCAAAACTATTATCCTATAACAATGAAGGCTTTTGTTCTCTCTCTTCGGTCAAAGCTATGAGCTTGAAGCACTCTTGGCGAAGCCCAATTGCACCCGAAAGGAGAAGGAAGTTAAAAATGGGAACGAGTGATTGGAGCCGGCATAAGCTTTGAAACTTAGCAGGCTTTTGCCAAAGGCCTATACGACCATGTATATAATGCTAAATGAAGCTGGGGAAGGCCAATTTAATGGGAACCATGAACCCGAACCATATTGGGTTTGAGTAATGGTGGTACTGCACATCCAGCCGCCTAAGTGGTAAATTGAGCTCGAGTACATGATAGGGATATGTTAAGGGTGCTCTCTATCAGTATCTCACGGCCTGGTGTGTATTCATCAAGATGGTAACAAGTTAAGCCGTAATTGGGCTCGGTATAGCATACCAAAGTTTTAACAGCTAGTAAATGATTAGCTGGTCCCAGGGACACGTGCCCTTCGTTCCAAAGAACATGACAAAAGAAGAAATTCCCCTCCCAGGGTGCAGGAACACGTTTTTCAATGCTTACCATATCAAGTCGGTTAATCAAAGGGCCCAAAATTCGGGCTTTGCATTGTAAACCGATTTAAAGGCTAGGATGCATCCAACAAGAGATTGATGACATGTTATATCTCTATTGGACAGCTATTGCCATGTATACCCGAATATATGAAGAGATATGATCAAAACCATTCAACAAGCATCTGATGTGCATGATGAAAGCCACATCACCAAGCCTTAAACCCTAGGTCCCTTTGCTGCCTATAAAAAGGCACCTAGAGCTCAGTTAAAGGGAGACTGAAAAGGGAGAGCCAGAATCACATTACTACGATAATACACAAGAGATAGAGAGATAGCAAGAAATAGAGAGAAAAGAAAGAAATTAGTGTTCTTCTTCCCTTGTAAGAGTGAAACTCGAAAATTAGGTAATTAAATACCTATAAAATGTAAAGCCTTGATGGCTGGATTCTTATGAATAAAGATTTCTTTGATGAAATTAAATCTTTTATTTTGAATTTTTGTTGCTTTTAGTTCACTGTTGGAGCTTCTTCTCTCATTCCCCTTTCTTTTTATTTTATTTCCGAATTTTCTATGAAAAATATACAAAATGAGAAAGCTTCATGATGTTCTAAGCTTATTTTATAAGCAAACATGAAGTTTAATGATCCCCAAAAAGAAATGTATATATATGCATAAATAAATATTAAATAAAAAGTCTTTGCTTTCCTTCTTTACCCTTTTATTTCTTCTTCCTTGTTGCCTTTTTATAAAAAAAAATATATGTTATCACTCTAGCATTTTATTTCTTCTTTTGCAATTTTATTGTAAAAATAAAGCAAAAAACCGAAAACATACAAATCTGATTTTTCTTGAACTTTCTTCTTGATTTTCCATGCTTCTAATCTTTGTATAAAATAATCAAATAATGAGGATGCATGTGTTGAGCTGTATAGTTCCTATTGCATCTAATTTATTTGATTATTTTATTAGAAAAGATTGAAAGTAAAACAAAAAAAATGAGTTATAATGGTTGAGCTGTATAGTTCCTATTATAATCTCCTTGATATGGGGCCTATGGTGCACAAATAAGTTCTAGATGATCTCTTCATGCATAAATGCATATCATGTGTATAAAAGGCACAAAATAAAGAGATCAAATAGACATTTGTGCAAAATAGTGAAAGAATGAGGTTCAAATTGCAAATAGATGTCAACCATGTTGAAAATATCATTTGTACATTTGAATCAATGATCTCTTAATGATTTGTCCCTTTGTCAAGTGAGATTATACAAAAAATGTGATTTCAAACAAAACCAGGGGCTTCCCTGCATAAAACCAAATTTCAACAGATGTTTGATGTTTAAAATGGTAGTGCAATGAATTCTTGGAATTTTGAATCTTTCTCCTTTTCCTCTTTCTCTTTGTTTGCACCAAATTGTAGCCTAAAAGCTACTCAAACTTGTTTAGAACTCAAAACCAGTCATGGTAAAGGTTTTCCATAGCTCCTGGTACCAGCCAATGAACAATAACAGCACCAAAATCCAAAGCATGTACCATTGGTACAAGAAAAGCACTCAAAAATGCCAAAATGGCCTCTGCTGGTAAATGACATAATCTGGACTGATACAAAGACCAAAATAAAAAATGGACATCACCATTAGATAGAGGACTTCAAAACACATGAAATTGACACAAACTTTGTATTTTTCTGATCTCATTTCAAATTGATATGGATTTTCAAAGTTCATTGTTTAAAAAACAGAAAAGTCAGCAATAAGCTGCTGCTGGTAAAATGAACATTATGAATTGTTCAAAAATCCAAATCAGAAAATCAATGTCATGGTTAGATAGAACATTTCAAAATACATAAAATAGACATTAACTTCATATTTTTCTGACCTTGTTTCAATTTATTATGAATTTTCAAAGATCAGTTATTAAAAACAGAAATTCAGCAATTAAAACTGGAAAATTACTTTCACTGCCCCTCAGTTGAAATAAATGACTTAAAAGTGGAAATAAAATGCTAAAATTCATGGAACTCACCCTGTACATAATAAATATACCCCTTTATGAATCTATGATAAAAAAATTGTATAATTCTCAACAAAAATCAGAATTTGTGAATTAATTCAATTTGCTCAAAATCATGAAATTAATATCCACCAATGCTTAAAAATAAAAACACTTAATCCAAACATTCTGCCATGTTACTAAAGCTCAAGTCTACCTCTTAAATGTCTCAATTTCGAATTAGAGAAATTCTTTACTCAATTTGATATTAACCCGAATGCTAAACCGTAGAACAAGGATCCAAATGTGATTAAAGTTCAACT
>CM022094.1:1413883-1418883 GCA_011114355.1 Carex littledalei | reverse complement strand
CCCTTTCTGCCGGGTGTCTCCGCGCTAGACGCCCCGCTCCACCGCGTTTCACCGCGTTTTGCGCGGGGCGTCTCCACGCTTAGACGCCCCGCTCAAACACGGTTGTGCGGGGCGTCTCCACGCTTAGACGCCCCGCTCAACCATGTTTCTGCGGGGCGTCCCACGCTTAGACGCCCCGCTCAACCCTCTTTTGCGCGGGGCGTCTCCACGCTTAGACGCCCCGCTAGCGTGTTTTGCAGGGACGTCTCCACGCTTAGACGCCCCGCTCAAACACGGTTGTGCGGGGCGTCTCCACGCTTAGACGCCCCGCTCAACCTTGTTTCTGCGGGGCGTCCCACGCTTAGACGCCCCGCTCAACCCTGTTTTGCACGGGGCGTCTCCACGCTTAGACGCCCCGCTAGCGTGTTTTGCAGGGACGTCTCCACGCTTAGACGCCCCGCTCAAACACGGTTGTGCGGGGCGTCTCCACGCTTAGACGCCCCGCTCAACCCTGTTTCTGCGGGGCGTCCCACGCTTAGACGCCCCGCTCAACCCTCTTTTGCGCGGGGCATCTCCACGCTTAGACGCCCCGCTCCACCGCGTTTCACCGCGTTTGGCGCGGGGCGTCTCCACGCTTAGACGCCCCGCTAGCGTGTTTTGCAGGGACGTCTCCACGCTTAGACGCCCCGCTCCACCGCGTTTCACCGCGTTTTGCGCGGGGCGTCTCCACGCTTAGACGCCCCGCTAGCGTGTTTTGCAGGGACGTCTCCACGCTGAGACGCCCCGCTCAAACACGGTTGTGCGGGGCGTCTCCACGCTTAGACGCCCCGCTCAACCCTGTTTCTGCGGGGCGTCCCACGCTTAGACGTCCCGCTCAATCCGTGTTTTGGGTCTTTCGGGTCATTTTTAAGCCGCCTTGGTCCGTGTTTCGGGTCTGTTCGGGTCATTTTTAAGCCGCCTTGGTCATTTTTCAGCCGCTCGGTCCGTGTTTCGGGTCTGTTCGGGTCATTTTTAAGCCGCCTTGGTCCGTGTTTCGGGTCTGTTCGGGTCATTTTTAAGCCGCCTTGGTCATTTTTCAGCCGCCTTGGTCCGTGTTTCGGGTCTGTTCGGGTCATTTTTAAGCCGCCTTGGTCCGTGTTTCGGGTCTGTTCGGGTCATTTTTAAGCCGCTCGGTCTGTGTTTCGTGTCTGTTCGGGTCATTTTTAAGCCGCCTTGGTCCTTTTTCAGCCGCTCGGTCCTGTTAAGTGTCTGTTCAGGTCATTTTTAAGCCGCCTTGGTCCTTTTTCAGCCGCTCAGTCCGTGTTTTTCGTGTTTCGGGTCTGTTCGGGTCATTTTTAAGCCGCCTTGGTCCGTGTTTTTCCCCCCGCTCCATCCGTGTTTTTCCCACCGCTTGTTCCCTGTTTTCCCCCGCTCAATCCGTGTTTTTCAGCCGCCTCGGTCCGTGTTTCGGGTCTGTTCGGGTCATTTTTAAGCCGCCTTGGTCCGTGTTTCGGGTCTGTTCGGGTCATTTTTAAGCCGCCTTGGTCCGTGTTTCGGGTCTGTTCGGGTCATTTTTAAGCCGCCTTGTTCCGTGTTTCGGGTCTGTTCGGGTCATTTTTAAGCCGCCTTGTTCCGTGTTTCGGGTCTGTTCGGGTCATTTTTAAGCCGCCTTGTTCTGTGTTTCGGGTCTGTTCGGGTCATTTTTAAGCCGCCTTGGTCCTTTTTCAGCCGCTCGGTCCGTGTTTTTCGTGTTTCGGGTCTGTTCGGGTCATTTTTAAGCCGCCTTGGTCCGTGTTTTTCCCCCGCTTGGTCCGTGTTTTTCCCACCGCTTGTTCCATGTTTTTCCCCCGCTCAATCCGTGTTTTTCAGCCGCCTCGGTCCGTGTTTCGGGTCTGTTCGGGTCATTTTTAAGCCGCCTTGATCCGTGTTTCGGGTCTGTTCGGGTCATTTTTAAGCCGACTGGGTCCGTGTTTTTCCCCCGCTCGGTCCGTGCTTTGCCCCCGCTTTTCGGGCCATGTACACCGCTTGGCATGTACATCCGGGCCATGTACACCACCGGCGTGTACATGAGGGGGGCGCCCCTTCCAAAATTCTCCTACCCCTAATAGGGAATATGCATTTTTACCCTCTAGCCACGCCCAGGGTTACCACCCCCTGAAAATCCCCAAGGTTCCCCCCCATTTTACGTGGATGCGCTGACGCTGAGGGCCAGCAGCACCGACGCTGAGGGCCAGCAGCACCGACGGAAGGCACCGACGGGGGCATGTACACCGACGGAAGGCACCGACGCACGCCCGTGTACACCGCTTGGGCATGTACACCCTTGGGCATGTACATGGGAACACTGACGCCGGGCGCCAGCAGCACCGACGCAGAGCGCCAGCAGCACCGACGGACAGCACCGACGGGGGCATGTACCCCGACGGAAGGCACCGACGGGGGCATGTACACCCTTGGGCATGTACATGGTGGCCACCCCCTTTTCAATTTTTTTTTCAAGGCACCGACGCAAAGCGCCCGCAGCACCGACGGGGCACCGACGGGGCACCGACGGGGCACCGACGGGGCACCGACGGGGCACCGACGGGGCACCGACGGGGCACCGACGGGGCACCGACGGGGCATGTACACCCTTGGGCATGTACATGGGAGCACCGACGCTGGGCGCCAGCAGCACCGACGCTGGGCGCCAGCAGCACCGACGGGGGCATGTACACCACCGGCGGGTACATGAGGGGGCACCCCTTTTGAAAATCTTGCCCCCCTAATAGGGAATATGCATTTTTTGGCTCTAGCCATGCCCAGGGTTACCACCCCCTGAAAATCCCCCATGTCAAAAAATTGGTGTTCCACCGCTTTTTTACGTGATTTCACCCGTTTTCAACGCAAGTTGCCCCGATCCACCGATTTTACGTTCAAATTTTTTTCAAAATTCAAATTTTTTTCAAATTTCAAATTTTTTTCAAAATTCAAATTTTTTTCAAATTTCAAAATTCAAATTTTTTTCAAAATTCAAATTTTTTTCAAATTTCAAATTTTTTTCAAATTTCAAATTTTTTCAAATCGCCCGCAGCACCGACGGAAGCACCGACGGGGGCATGTACATGGGAACACCGACGCTGGGCGCCCGCAGCACCGACGGACAGCACCGACGGGGCCATGTACCCCGACGGAAGGCACCGACGGAAGGCACCGACGGGGGCATGTACACCCTTGGGCATGTACATGGTGGCCACCCCCTTTTCAATTTTTTTTTCAAGGCACCGACGCAAAGCGACGGGGCACCGACGGGGCATGTACACCCTTGAAAATTCAAATTTTTTTGAAAATTCAAATTTTTTTGAAAATTCAAATTTTTTTTGAAAATTCAAATTTTTTTCAAAATTCAAATTTTTTTTGAAAATTCAAATTTTTTTCAAATTTTTTTCAAAATTCAAATTTTTTTCAAATTTAAAATTTTTTCAAATCGCCCGCAGCACCGACGCTTGGCGCCAGCTGCACCGACGGAAGCACCGACGGGGGCATGTACATGGGAACACCGACGCAGGGCGCCAGCAGCACCGACGCTGGGCGCCTGCAGCACCGACGCTGAGCGCCAGCGGCACCGACGGGGGCATGTACATGGCAACACCGACGCAGAGCCCCGACGCACAGTGCCCGCTTCACTGATTTTTTCCCCGTTTTTTTTGTGCAACTCCAAATTTTTTTCAACGCACCAGCAGCACCGACGGGGGCATGTACACCCTTGGGGGAACACCGACGCACAGCGCCCGCTTCACTGATTTTTTCCCCGTTTTCTGTGTAACTTCAAATTTTTTCCAAATTTCATGTTTTTTCAATATTCCGAAATTTTTGAACTTGGAATTTTTTTTGAAATATCAATTTTCAATTTTCAATTTCCAAGTGCATATGAATACTTGGCTTGAAATCCAAGTGCATGAGCGCAAGCGGTTGCCCATCGATACCAGGTGGTACATACATGTACGCCGCATAAGCTACATGAGCGCTATCTATGGACATTTGGGACTTATGCACAAGCATCCGTTGGTGCTTCAAATCCCAATGCATTGAGCGCAAGCGGTCACATACATACATACATACACACACACATACATACATGTACGTCGCAAGAATTGAGTCAGGGACATACATCGGTTGGTGCTTCAAATCCGAATGCGTTGAGCGCAAGCGGTCACATACATCCATACATGTACGTTCCAAAAATTTGAGTCAAGGACACATTTTTTACACGAGTCGCATGTTGCCCACCTGTTTGACCCTAAAAAGTCAGGACATAGAAATAAAAATAAAAAATAAAAAATAAAAAAAAAGATGAAAGAAATGGATTGACTTTGCGCCATGTTGAATTGATTAAACAAATGATAAAAAATCAATTTGCATATAAGCCAAACTATAAACTTTCAGCCATACTCAATTGATAAAAAAAAATTATTGAAGGCCGAATTGGATTGGGTTGCTACAGTGGCCGAACCAAATTTTGGGGCTGCTAAAGTTGGCCGAAACTAAATAGGCTAGCCCAATTGTTGCTTGGCCCAAATTGAGGGAAGAATATATTCTAGAATATGCTCTAGATATTTTGCTCCCATGGACACATGTCACATGACCAATGAAGATGCTAAAATACCAAGAATATTCTCTTCAAGCTTGAGGGATAAGCATGACACTTGGATGCATCTAAACCTTTGGATGAGAGTTAATGCAAAGGAGTGGTGGGGATCATGCCAACAAGGCTCCTCTAAACCCTAAGCTCTACCCCTTGCCTAACCTATATAAACCCCTCATATACAAGAGAAGACAATATATACAATAGAAACCACAATATATAGAACCCACACAAAAACACAATATATACACCATACACAAACACACCCCAAGGCCGAAACCCTCTTCTTCCTCTACAAAAATCAAAATAGAAATAGGTAGAGATTAGGATTTTGCAATGTAAAAGCTCAATGGAGCTTGATGTTCATGTATGTTAATCATGAAGAAATAAAGAGATGTTCTTGCTTTGAGATTTTCTT
>CM022094.1:1353883-1403883 GCA_011114355.1 Carex littledalei | reverse complement strand
GTGGATGCGCTGACGACAAGCGCCCCGCTCCACCGACGCATGGCAGCCTCCGCTTATTTTTTCCCCCGCTCAACCGTATGTCAGCCATTTTTGCATGGATGTTGTGACGCAAAGCACCGACGCACGCCCATGTACACCGCTTGGGCATGTACATGGTAGCACCGACGCAAAGCACCGACGTAGAGCGCCAGCAGCACCGACGGAAGGCACCGACGGGCGCATGTACACCCTTGGGCATGTACATGGGGGCACCCCTTTGTCAATTTTTTTTCCAAGGCACCGACGCTGAACGCCAGCAGCACCGACGAAAAATTCTTTGCTAGGAAAATGCTTCCACTCACTCTTTTCTCTACTTTTTTTTTCTCTACTGTTGGATTTGAATGAGTTGTGAGTGAGAGGAGAGAGAAAACAGGTCTATATAGTGTGTGGGTCATTTTCCTAGCAATCCACTAGAATTCCTGGCAGTTTAGTAAACCTAGAACCACCAGAATTCCTAGCAGTTCTGAAGGGATAACAACCGCCAGGAATTAAAAAAAAAAAGAAAAAAATCAAGAACATGGTTGGAATTTTTTAATTTATGGGGGATATATAAAAAAACAATATTGGGTTTCTTTCAAAATAAATATATAAAAAAATAAATAATCTCGTCCATTACAGATTCAGCATTAAACAAATAAGAATACAACAATGATTCCTAACAAAATTTCTTCACAAAACTACTACTTTCAAATCCAAAACACTAACCATTCCATGAGTAACCTGTGTTTCTTTTGCAAATTAAAGATTTCATCCTCTCCTGGATTTTGTGTTTTTCACCTTTAACTCGATGAGTTATGTGACATTTTGCGTATATTAAAGGTCACGATCTCGCCATTTCCAAGCCTCAATGAAACTCGTTTTTGCAATCTTCCACATAAATCCTATTTTAAATATGTAGAGTAAATTTCTTCACTGACAAAAATGAAAGGGAGATAAATAGCTTTTCTACTTGACGGATGCCATACCAGAAATCCGTACAAGTTTAACCTAGGGATGTTAATGGGTACAAAACGGGTCGGGTGGAAGCATTTTCATACCCTTATCCATTAAGTTAACAAAAAAAAAAACTTTACCCTTACCCGTACCCCATAAAAGGGGTATTGGGTCGAGTAAACGGACAAAAGGGTGCCTTTAAATAGATCTATATGGGTCATGAATAAAACTATATCATATCATGTATCATCCCCCTATAAATATATATATATATATATATAGAGATTGGCTAATGTAATAACGTTAGAACTTCGGCCCGAAGTTCTAACGGGTCGTTTTTGCAATTTCAAAATCCAAACAACCCATCCGAACCGTTCAACATGTTCTCTATATTGAAATGTGCTTGGAGACCAAATTTTACATTTTTTGGAATTTTTTTGCTATTTATTAAGCCACTTTGAAAATTCTGATCCGGTGGTCCAGAAAATTTGGCTGTTTTTTACTGTTCACCGTTGGATCAGAAACTTTCAAAGTGGCTTAATAAATAGCAAAAAAATTCCAAAAAATGTAAAATTTGGTCTCCAAGCACATTTCAATATAGAGAACATGTTGAACGGTTCGGATGGGTTGTTTGGATTTTGAAATTGCAAAAACGACCCGTTAGAACTTCGGCCGAAGTTCTAACGTTATTACATTAGCCAATCTCTATATATCTATATATATAATTTCATTTTTAATAATTACCGTATAGGGTAACTGGTACAAAATAGTCTGTACCTGTACCCTTACCTGTCTAATCAAATATGATACGGGTCGGGTAAATGGATAAAAGGGTACTATTGACACCCCTAATAAACCCTAATAATATAGGTGAGCCCATGATTTTAGTTTTGTTATTATCAAATTTGGGTGCAAATTAATATATTACCTGGTTTAAATCTCCATCTAAATCTTCAAAAGCCATCTCTGCTTCCTTTGCATTTCTAAATTCTACTAATGTAGCATATACATTACCACTACCACTTACTTGTATATCCTTCTGTTTATTTAATTAGCAAGAAAAGGAAAGAAATCAAATAAAGAAATGAATTTTACACAACTGCATTTCAAACAAAATGTTAGAGATATTAATTAAGACAAAGGGAAGTGAATCACTTACATCAACATTTGGTTTCCCGGGTAGAAATCTACTCAATTCTTCACAAGACACCTTGACTGGCACCTTATGCACCTTAAGCTTTGCCAAGTCAGATTCTGATACCTGATTATCACATCATATCAGGTATAAAATTGTTTTGTCAGATATCAGGTATTATATCATGTCCTATGTTTTATCTCAATATAGTAAATCGATCAGAAGAAATAAATCTAACATAATAGAATTATAATAGTAAAAAGGGAGAATTTTATGTATACCCCTCAAAAGGATGAAACATTTCTCTTAAACATGCTTACATATTTTTTATTCTTTTAATAAATGGTAAAATGGGTACTTTGTAAATTTAAAATGAGTTTTAATAGAAAAGTCAATAAATTGGGTAAATTTGTGAGTTTTTTAAATTTAGAAGGGTAAATATATATTATGATATTTTAGAGGGGAAATACGTAATTTCAGGGTTTTTGAGGGGTATAAATGAAATTCCCTTGTAGTAAAAATACTGTAACTTACATAGGCAACTTTAATTGGTTGGCTGAAACTGTGTTTGATTTTGCAAGAACAATTTCCATTGCTGCTTTTGCATCATTTAAGCAGTCATGTGTTTCACCTTCTTCTCTCACTGCTCTACTCAACACAGCCTGCCAAATTATAACAATACCAAAACAAACGGAATGAATAACTGATGAATATGCTTTCCAAATTCCCAAAATGCCCTCATGTTGTGGGGGGAGGGGGTGTTGAAATATGTACCTTGCACAAATTATTCAAAGAAGGAGATACTCCAGGTGGTAAATCAGCATGTTTAAAAATACATGTTGTGTCAATTACCAATGGGTAATCAATTTTCAGAGCTGCATGAAGGGACCCACCCAATAAAGAACCGTCAGAACCAACACTACTTAATTGAAATATAATAGATATGTAAGAGTTAAAGCAATTTGTTTGTTCATTTTTACCTCGTAAATAAAAAAACAAACTATGGCTATTAATATAGTCCCCTTCTTCAAGATCTTTCTCAATGATTTCTGAGCGAAAAAACAAATTCCAATTATGATCCACAAAATATACAGTAATGTTAAATGCTTAGGATAACTATATAAAATGTAAACAATGGCAAATTAATACCTGTATTTTAGCTAAAGTGCATGTTACTCCATCCAAATCTTCAGCTGACATACCTGTTATGTGTGTTCGGTAGTCTTTAACCGGCTTACCAGGGCATATAAGTTTATCTATCAGTACCTATAAAAAAACAAAATCTCCTTCTAAATTATTTAACCACAGATAGATAAATGATCAATGTATTGAGAGAGAGAGAGAGGTTCATACCATCAAATTTCGGTCTACAGCACAAACTCGTACCTGTGATTCAGTACCATCTTCACAAAGAACCATCTCACAATCAATAGCAATAATGGATTTTGATTCTATTATATTAGATACTGAACCTACTTTCATCACCTTCCAATCCTAAGGAAATAAGAATTGCTGGTATTAGATAATAAGAATTTATGAATTAATAAATAGCACATTTTTTGGGAAGGAAAAGATATAAAATGAGAGAGCAACAGAAGAAACCTCATTATAAGACGGGAAGTCATAATTTCTTCTATAATCTGGGTACTCTGCTGTCAAACGGGCTAACCTCTGCTTATATAAAAGAGATTTTTTTCAATAAAAATCTAAATCATGCCATATTTTATTTGAACAGATTCTTATTTTGACCAAACATAAATTTTCATTTTACAATTTCATTAGGAAGAACCCAGCAAGCCCAGATAAAATTGCTATTAGAAATTATGGAATAATCAACCTACATTAGAAATTAGGAAGGACCATAACAGTGCTATTCCTCTTATTTTCTCTGATGCCAGCATAGACCAGATAAAAAAAAAGGGCAAAATTTTACTGATCTAATACCTACATTCACCAGATGTGCCTCTAAAACTTTCAACATTACATATTTGGCCCTCTAAAATCATAATATCATATTTTTATTATGATATTTCGAAATATGATATTATGAATTTTAGATGGGGAAATACGTAATTTCAAAAGTTTTGAAGGGTATACATGAAATTCCCCCTATTTTTTTGTAAGATTGCTGATGTCAAAAGAAAAAAAAATAGGGAACATTGTTCCTGTCCCTCCTATTTATAAAAATATGTAGAAATTCTAAATGAAACTTGGGAATCAATTGGGGTTAGATAAAAAAATTTTGGAAAGAGGGAGCATAGCAGTACTGGTCATACGTACCAATCGGTTCTGGTACTAAGATGCAATTTACTTACCAGTTCAGAGGACTCTGATTCCGGAAATTTGCTGATATGCTCCTCTAAAGCCACAAGCTGAGTGTCTTTTCCTCGTATTATCAAAATACTATAAAAGCACATGACAAGGAAATCTGTTAAAAACCAGTACAAAATTACTAAAAAGGTCCTATGGAACAGAGAAAAAACTCGTCATAGAAATAGCATCCGATTATTACTAAAAGAACATAATTAAACCTTAAAACAGCATGTATTGAATTATCAGAATTATAGATGAAAAATACCTTCTGCAGATGGGAAGAAAAGGTACTGAGAAAAGCTGTAAGAGTTTTCTCGTCTCTTTTTGCGGGGTCAGATAGGCTACTACCGAGTTTTTTATCATGACTTGTCAGAAATTCTTTCCAATTTCCTTTACTACCCTTTAGACCCCGCCTTTGGGTCTTCCTTACAATCTCGGCCAGGGCCTGATATTGATAAAATATATTAAAAAAATATATATTTAAATAGAAGTCAATTGACATTTGCAGTATTTTTAATATAAAATAGATATAATTCTCCCTTTAGCAATATAAGTTCAGAAAATTTCACCAAATATATATTTTGTGATGTTTGCATAGAACACCCAGAGGTAAACATTGCTAAATTAAACAAATGAAACCCTATAACCCTAATTTATTCTAACAGTTGGATATCAAATAGTTCAAACTTGCTTTGCTATCAGAAACAGGAGGTATTATTTGCAATAATGGTGAATATAAGATGTAATTACAATCGAAAAGAAAATTCTTTTAACCTCCTTTTCAGGTAAGCAGTGATCATGAGAAATTTTAAACTTCTTTGAATTATCTTTTATCTCTTCTTCGACTCCATTTGCATCCTCCCGTAGCCTTTTTGTCACCAATTTACCTACTGAGACTTTCACAGCCTCTCCATTCTCCCGTCTGAATACAACAACCTTTTGCTGCCTCCCAAAATTATCCTTTTTATTCAAAAAAAAAAAAAAAAATCAGTTGTGATGAATAAGTATATATATATATATATATATATAGGACAGTGCTACGGTGCTATGCATAGCATAGAGCCCTCCGTGCTACGGCTCACTTTTTGAGTTTTCAAAATCCTAACGGTCAATCCGAACCGTTCAACATGATCTTCATATGAATATGTACTTGAAAACCAAATTTTACATTTTTTAGAATTTTTTTACTATTTATTAAACCACTTTGAAAATTGCTGATCCAATGGTCCAGCAGATTTTACTGTTGTGTACAAATTACTGTTTTTTCAAAGTGACTTAATAAATAGTAAAAAAATTCTAAAAAATGTAAAATTTGGTTTGCAAGTACATATTCATATGGAGATCATGTTAAACGGTTCGGATCGACCGTTAGGATTTTGAAAACTCAAAAAGTGAGCCGTAGCACGGAGGGGCTCTATGCTACGCGTAGCATATTAGCAAAATCCTATATATATATATAGCATAAACCATAACGGAAATAACATATTTCCCTGCCTGGGAGATCATGCCATTTAATGCTTCATATGCACCTTCTGCTTCTTTTGAATATTTAAATTTCGCAAATGTAGAATACAAATCACCTTTTACTTTTATACGGTCCTGACAAAAGTAAAAGGCTAGAGTTAAAAACAAGGTAAAAAACGATCAACTACTTGGTTTGTTGGAAGAGAGTAGTTATGATAATAGGAATAAAAACTTACATGAATTTCAGGAGTTCCTGGAAATATGCGAGTTAACTCTAGGTAAGGCACAGCAACTGGTACACGATGTACCAGTAGGTCCTTAGAGCCCAAGTCAGGCAATGCCCGATTTATTAAGAGCATTGGTGAACATTCTCAAAAAGGAAAAGAAAAATTCAAATGCAGATTGCTCCGTACTATAAATCAATATCTCTGTTTTCAAAATCCAAAGAGTCGATCTGAACCGTTCAACAAGATCTCCATATGAAAATGTACTTGCAGACTAAACTTTATATTTTTTAGAATTTCTTTACGATTTTTTTTAGATATGTAGAAAATCATTACTTTTGAATGGTCTAAAATCTTTAGATCAAGTGATTTTCTACCTATCTAAAAATATATTATGAAAATTCTAAAAATTGTGAACTTTGATTTACAAGTACATTTTTATATGCTGATTATGTTGAACGGTTCAGATCGATTGTCTGGACTTCAAAAATGAAGATATTGATCCACAGTATGTAGAAATCCGCACTATGCATAGTACCATAGCCTCACTCATGCATGAATACTTTTTTTACCAGTTGGTAAGAGCATGAACAAGTTGTATCACAGTTAAAAGAGAACGGTACCGAGACTTTTGAGTGGTCACTTGTAGAATCAGATGAAAGATTAATGGGATGATCAAAACCACGTTCTAGTTTAGCATGAACAAGTCTCATTACGGCTTTTGCTTCTTCTAAACAGTTGCGTGCTACCACTTCTACCAAAACCACCTACCAGAGAATATAAATATAAAAAAGAAGAGCAAAAGAAGTCTATTAAGAGATCTCCATATTAAAATGTGCTTGGATACCAAATTTTATATTTTTTGGGAATTTTTTATTATTTTTTTAGATAGATACAAAATCACTGTTTTTGATCCATTCAGAACCATCTACCCAGAGAATATAATAAAAATAGGCAAAAGAAGTCTGGTATTGAGAATTAAGATAATAGAAGGGTTATTTTGCAATTTTGCAAAAGAGAGAAGGATAGGAACTGATATATACCGAGCCTAAGTTGTTCAACGAAGGCGCAAGTCCAGTTACTAAATTAGCATAACTAAATATGCTAGCTGTGTCAACTACCAACGAATAATCGATTTTCAAAGCTGCATCAAATCAATAAAAAGAGATTTTAATAGGAAAAAAAGAGATTTTAATCAAGAAAAAATAAGTTAAATTCACCTTGAATTTTAATATTAACCAATTGGATTACTTCATAAATTGTTGAAATTATTATATACCTTGCAAATCATTGAATAGTCCATGCCCGATTAAAACGGGCCCTTCTTCAAAATCTTTTTCAAGGATTTCTGTGCAGGAGTAACAACAAATTAAAAAAAAAAAAATACAAGGTATATTTACCTTGTGATGAACAAAAACAAAAGAACATCACTTCTAATTGAATTCAGAAGCTCAACTTGATCACTGTATCTTCCTTTTGTTCTAGACTTTATTAAATAGTTTGGGGGAATTTCATGTATACCCCTGAAAAACTTCGAAATTACATATTTCCCCCTCTAAACTTCATAATATCATATTTACCCTTGTAAATTTCAAAAACTCACAAAAATAGAGAAATGAAACATTTGCCCTCGGAAACCGACTAATTACAAGATTGAAATTTTTCTTAAACAGCCTACATATTTTTAATTTTTTTTTAAAAAGGGTAAAATGGGTACTTTATGGTCAATGGATAGTTTTATCTTCTGGTTTGGAGAGGAAGATCTTGTATTGTCGGTTTTTAACTGATTTACTAGGTTTAATAGTCTATCCATTATGACCTACAAAAATAACAGTCAGATTAAGAGTTTTGAACCATGTATAAACAATATATGAAAATAATTTTATAGTTAAATAAAACTACAGACCTCCAACTTTTGATCAACAGCACAAACCCGTACCAGTGCTTCGGTGCCATCTGTACAAAGTACTGTTTCACAACGAATAGCAATCATGGATTTTGAGTCCATTTTTTCAAGTACTTTTCCTAGTGTTATGAATTCCCACCCCTACCCATAACATACAAAGTACATTTATTAGCAACAAAATTAACATTTTTTCTGAAGTATAGAATACAAAAATGAAAATTGAAATCAAATAAGCCAGCGAACAATCAATAGAGAGAGAGAGAGAGAGGAACCTCCTTATAGGATGGAAAAACATAATTCCTTGTGTACTCTCGGTGCTCTGCTGTTAAACGGACTAACCTCTACATTTACAAAGTAAATTTTCATTGAAAAATATAAGTGTAAAAATAGCACTTTTAGCTAAATCCAAATAGAAAAAATAAAAACCGACTTAGACCTGACACTTCTAGTTGCAAAGAGAAATTGTCCTCATAGTTTTGCTATAAACCCATATGTCACCACAAATTTTGGTCCTATATGTACCAGTACCAGTTTTTCTATAAACCCATACGTCACCTATTTGTTTGGTTTGATATGTACCACTTTTAATACGTACCAGTACCAGTACAGTACCAGGCTATGCAATACTGGGTTTTTGGGCTGAACCTAAGGTAGAAGCTGATCAAGGAAATACAAATAATTATCAAAATATTAATTGTTACCATCTGGGGAGGCTCCAAATTGGGCAAATTGTTAAAGTGCAGAAACTTTTTACAGTCATTATATCTTTTTATCATCTTCTCAAAATACTACTACAAAAAAAACACATAGAAAAAAGATTCATCAGACACCCAATAAAGATTTCTTTTCACAAATTGAAGGAAACCATCTTACAAAAGACTATAAATTTTCCTACAAATTTGGAATCATGACAAACAACTTCTTGGGGCTACTTATTTAAGAAAACCCAACTTTTTTTTATTTCAAACCCATGGGTAATTCATTAAACTAAAAGTCAATAGCACATAGTTCAGGAAACAAAACAGAAAATTACATAGATACCCGGAAATACCAGTAAATACCACAAATTACCAGAAAAACACCTAGTTATGAAAATAACCTAAAAACTAAGCTTAATCTAAGCATTAAACCCTAAACCCAACTTTTTTTTTATTTCAAACCCGTAGGTAATTCATTAAATTAAAAATCAATAGTACATAGTTCAGGAAACAAAACAGAAAATTACATAGATACCCAGAAATACCAGAAATTACCAGCAAACCAAAAATTACCTGAAAAACACCTAGTTTATGAAAATAACCTAAAACTTAGCTTAATATAAGCATTAAACCATAAACCCAACTTCAAAAATTACCTGAAAAACACTAGTTTATAAAAGTAACTACCTTTCTCAAACTTGAAGAGAAGGTATGGAGAAAAGCAAGTAAGAAATCCTTGGGTTTTCTAGCAGGGTCACCTATGGTATTTCCCAATTTCTCGTCATGTTGCGCCAAATACTCTTTCCAACCTCCTTCGACGCCTTTCAAATTTTGCTTTTGAGAGAACCTCACAATGTCTACTAGAACCTCTTTGTCGGCACCAACCCTAAAAAAGTACTCAACCAACTTGGTCTTGTACCGGGGGTCCAAAATGGATGCAAATGCCATCACTATTTTGTTCACCTCTCAATACTGCTCAAATTTCTCTAGCATTTGTGCGGCCATGGTTGCGACCACTGGGTACCGGTTGGTACACCATTCTTTGAGTAACAAATGAATTGCACAAATTTCATCGAAGTAGAGTTAGCAGTAGGGTTTTCTACTGTAGGTAGCTTCTCCATAGCATGGTAAAGCACATCTAGGCATTCAGTCAAGGCTGACACAGCAAGCCAATCATCAGCGGACACATAGGGACGGCACTCCGGATTGCTTGGCAGCCTCTTGGAACCACATGAACCGGACTTGAGACGACTTAACATATCCGATGCTTTCACAGACTCTGTCAGTCAGGTCACAAACTAGTTCTAAGCTCTCTTCTATCATAAGGTTTAGTACGTGTGCACAAGACCTCACATGAAATAATTCAAATTTGTTATGGAGCATCCTAAGAAGCTCAAGTCCCACCTCGTCAGAGTACAATCAGTTATCCAATACCACACCACACTCACAATTTCCTCTCAATCCCCCATCCCTGCACAATACAGTACTTGTAGTCCAATAAATCATGCATGCAGTCAAACAATTATTGATCTTTAGTGTAAATTACCTTATATCTAACTTTCAACGAGATAAAATTTGACCAGACACAAGCCTTCAACTTATTACTAATAGTCCAGGGTAACTTTCTACAAGGTTTATTTCAACCATACAAATATTAACTTTAAAACACTAATAGATAAAGTTTCGGACTTATCGTGACAGAAAGCTTGATAAAGTATCTTAATAGCATATTTAGCCATTAAAGAAGTAAAAAAACTAGATAAATCAGTAAATCTAATCTGCTGCTACCCGCAAAAAATGCTCAACTTCTCTGATCAGTGAATTCTAATGCATCAAAATTCATGCTTTGCACTTACCAGCATTTCTCTCAGCTTTTGTACAATATAAACTGGAACAAAGACAATTAAGTAGTATACTAAGTCTAGTGTTGCTCTTACAATACTAGATCGAGGCAAAATGTCACCAATATTCTATCATGTGCAGTCTAACAAACTATAGTGATCTAGGTACAGTAAAAATGTAATATACATCCACAGTGATGGTCCGTGTGATTTTTTTTTTTCCCATTTTATTATGGTTATGTTAGTCAGAAAGATAAATAAAACTACAACAATTGGATTTGCTTAGGTGTTTATAACTATTAGATTTGACGCAGAGCAAGACTTGTATGGAGGAAATTTACTCTGTAAGGTCACTACTCTCAAAATCTTAACAACGATCATTCACTGTTAAGATTTCGGAATGATCATTCATATCCTAGGTACCATACACTATTAAGAAACATAGCTTCAGATTTCTGTTCATAGTAAAAAGGAGATAATTTTTTTTTAACTTTTCCATTGTGAAAGGTTAAACATTAGCAGAGGATGTCATGTCATTCCTCTGGTGATTTCTTCAACTATCTCAAAATTCACAACACAGCCTCAACTTCCTTTACTTTCTTAATATAAAGCCCGAGAACCTATACTTACACAAAACCAAACCAAACCAAACCACCAAAAAAATCCCAAATATAATAATCAGCCCCTTTGCTTACACTGGGGCATCAGACCTGATGCCTTTGCCATAAATAGAGTTCCAATAATGAACCAACATGTGATCCTGGGGTCTCACATCTGCCCCCTTTCCAGTGCAGAATATCGCATAAGCATCAGCTGCATACCTGAAAAGCAAAAATAAAATTATATTAAAATAAATGGTTCACAAAGTCGTTTATTCATTTGATTCACGGAGCATATAGCTTACTTTCCAATGCCATGGAGAGAAGTGACGTGAGTCCAATCAGGCCTTAAATACTCTTCTGAGAGGCGTTTAATCATGTGAGCACGCTTATTGTGCAATCCCAGAGTGGAAATCACATTCTGAATTTGCTTTGTGTCAACTTTTGTAGTAGTCTCAGCATCGGTACATAGAACAAAGAAGTCTTCTACTACTTTCTTAACCTATTTATCAATTTATAGCAGTATTAGTTTGACCGATCGATGTTACAATTATTTCTTTTTGTCTAATATAGGTCTGGTAATTGGTTAGTCTAAATTAATCCAGAACACTTGGGATGATGAAATATATAATGCAAGCAAGGTGTTTGATGAAATGCCAAAAGGCACAGAGCAAAATTAGCATATGATTTTTTTATGGATGAGAGTATATAATATACCTGTTTTCCGGTGGTCATATTGAGTAACATGCAGATGACAAGGACCCTCCAATGATCAAAAGTGTGATCCTCTTGAATGAGCCGGTGACACGAACGAGGCGGCTTAAAGTCAAAATCATGGGGCACCCTGCGGTATGCCTCCGACCTTTTCGCAGCAGCCCTCAGCTGAGAGGAAGTTTTCTTCTTCTTCTTTTTAACTGTCACTGTCACTGTCATGGTCTCAGGAGGAGCAAGAACCCCAGCAGCCACGGCGGCATTTCCCTTTGGTGGGTTGTGTGATTTTCTGACTTTCTTGACATTGTCAGTACCAACTGGAGCTGGAGCAGTATTCTCAGCAGCAAAAGCAAAAGCAGTTGGGCGTGTACGTTTGAGAGGTGAGGGTGTGGATGGGGGAGTGGGTTTCCTCTTACTAATTACAGAGAGGGAAGGAATCCAACAAGGACCTCCTCCTCTTCTTCTTCTGCCGGTCCCGGTGTAGCAGAAGGAATCGAGCAAATCAAATATCCCTTTCCCTGTCACGTATACACACTTATTTAATATATTCTTGTTCACAAACTGCTATACTAGCATAATTAGTCTCTGCTTTTCTAGATTTTCCCTTCTTGGCATCACAATAATTATCATTTGATGGTCGATTTTCACCATGGCCGGTCACTAAATTGATTTAGCTGAATTTCTATTCTCAGTCTTTTGTTGAAGATGCTACTACTCTAAGACCTGTCGCTAAAATGATTTAGCTGAATGGAGTGTACGTACCTTGAAACTCTTCTTCTCCTACTTTCCTCGATTGTGTTGGTCTTAGAGTAGTAGTATCTTCAAAAGACGCAATATTTCTCTTGCGCTTCTTCTTCTTTAAAGAAGTATTTACAACTTCAGTTGGGCCACCAAAGCAAACATCTGGCTGCTTATCAGTATCAGTACGAGGCCGCAGTTGAGTCGCCACCAAAGCTTTGAGAAAACAGCCCCCCTCCATCTGACGGACAACAGAGATCGACAGGGTTTCCGACAAGTAGTACTCTTTTCCTTGCCAACGTGTCTGCAAGGCAAGGCCAGTTCATAATCAAATTACATCTACAGCACAGCAGAGCTTAACAGGTAAAATAAAATAACAGAAATATGACCCACAATAAGAGCCTCTATGTTGATTTGTCCAACTTCAGGGAAGCAAAGTTCATGCTCACATACAAACTTTCCTGATCAAAACAACACAACACAACACAACACAACACAACACAACTTTCTTGTTAGAATGAGTTATATACAGGAATGAGAGTGAAATTGTTTGTAATGAGTAGAAAGATTGTGAGAAGAAGAAGTGGGTACTTTTGAGAGAGGCAACGGTGTCATGGGGAGAGACAGCTATGGCGAGATGAGTGTCGAGGGAGGTGTCAACAAAAAACAGGACAGGACTTGACCTCGCCATCAGCCTTGGGAGTGCTACAGCCTACAGAGAGAGAATTAAGAAGGCTTAAAATTTACACAATAGTCCTTGTGTTTATAATATTTTCGTTTTGGTCCCTGTCATCACAATTCCGTTACCAGAACAGATAAAAGAATGGAGCCAAACAAGTCTATTTTCAGCAATTCAACTCAACACCGAGCACAAGGGAAAAAGAAAAAAAATAAAAAAACGAGGTTGGTGGTGCCAGCCTTACCCGAAATTTGGTCCAATCGTGAAATGGGCCAAGGTCGGTACGAAGGTGGCCAGCCAGTGCTTATGCTTATACCACCTCGCTTCTCACGAGCACAAGCCAACAACGAGAAAGAAGCGACCTCCTTAATCGGGTTAAGGGGTTAAGGGTTTAGCAACTCAGACGGGAGAAAGGAAGAGAGCGAATTCATTCCTTCTCCAGTAAAAAATAATGAGAGGTGGGGTCCGCATGTAAGAGAGAGGGGAAAAAAGGTTTAAGTGGGGTTGGGATCCAGCCTGTAATACAAATAGAGAGAAAGAGAGAGGAAGACAAAAGGGTGCCGACATTTTATTATTATCCAAAGTTATTACAAATTAATAAACATACTCACGATTAGGACTGCACAAAAAATTCGTACTTCGTAATACGATTCGAGTTTGATTCGAAAAAATTCGTAAAAAGTTCCATTCGAAATTGAGTTCGTTCGAAATTAATTCAAACTAAACTTAGTTCGAAATTAATTCAAACCAAACTCAAACTGGACCTAGTTTGTTCGAAATAGGTTCGTAAACCAAATTAGTTCGAAATTAACTCAAACGTGAACCGTTGATTTCCGCTAATAATGAATTTTAATGTTTTATTTATGATAATATTTGGGTTTGTAATAATTCTAAGATTTTGGTGATTGTTATGTACTTCTATTGATATTTAAATTGTACTTTGAATACTTTGGATATTTGAAAACTTTGGTGATGTTGCTCCTGTTGGCTATTTGGAAAACTTTGGATTATGTGATTGTACTGAACTTTGATTGATTGTACTAAACTTTGGTGTTTGATATAAATTTTGGTATTTGTAATGAACTTTGATATAAACTCTGGTGTACTGTGTAATTAGAATTCAGAATGCCTGAGTTTTTATTGAAGTGCTGTAATTTCGAACTATGGCCCAGCCATAAGTCATAACTCGTAAGTCGTAACAAAGTTCGTAAAAGTTCGAAATTGAGTTCGTAAAAGTTTCAATTTAAAATTGAGTTCGTTCGAAATTAATTCAATACAAACTTAGTTCGAAATTAATTCAAACCAAACTCAAACTGGAGGTAAGTTTGATTTGGTTCGGTTCATTTGCAGCCCTACTCAGGATATCTGAGTTTTTTCAAAAATGTCTAAATCGGCCATTTTGTGGCCTGTTTTCTCTTCTTCTTTTTTCCCCTTTAAACCCTATAAATATACCCTAATCCCTCCTAACAATTCACACCTTCCGTCTAATCCGTTTCAGGTAAATTTTTTATTTTATCTTATTTTATTTGTTTATTATATTTTTTTAATTTTTTAGAATAATTAATTTAATTATTAAAAAAATTAAATTAAATTGTAGAAAAACTAATTTAATTATTATAAATAATTAATTTAATTCCTTTAAACCCAAAACCCAAAATACTAATTCTTGAAATTTCCCTCCATTCTTTCTTCTCTATGCGCAATTAATGATGTGCTATGATAATGAACAGTGAACAGTGTGATTAGTAGTATAGTCTATAGGTAATAGGAGCATATTAATAGTTTTTTTGGAAACCGTTCCACAGGAAGCAACAGCGCGCGCGACAATAGAGAAATGAGAAATGCGCGCCAAAATCAGAAAAAAGAAAGATCAGATTGGCATGTGTCCTTTTGTGTAGCTTGTATATGCCTTATCTATACATGTTTATTTTCTGCCATTTTGTATTTTTTTTAATATTTTGTTTGTTAATTTTTTGCATTATTTTTGGTATTAAGGTAAGTTTGTACTTTTGAATTGCTAAAATTTGAGGATTTTTTAAATGTCAGAATTATGGACTTATAATTGTTCAATTTTTTATATTACTAAAATTAAAAAAATATACAGATTTATAAAATTTATTTTTCTATAATTGTTTCTTTTTTTCATTTTTTATATATGTGTGTAAATTTATTGCTTACAGGAAATTTTTTAAATATTTTTTATAATATTGCAGCACTTTATATCAATTACAACTAACAAAAATTTATAGTTGGCTAAACTAATTTAGTAAAAAATATATATAGAAAGACTAAAACTATGCAGGCGATGCGATACCGCGAGAGAGAGAGAAATGAAATATGCGCGCCACGATCAGAAAAAAGAAAAAAAAAGAAAATCAGATTGTCATATAATCTTTTGTGTAGCTTGTACATGACTCAAGGGTTTAGAGTTTAGAGTTTAGATGTTCTCTGATGCAGGTTAATTTCAATGTATTATATGTAGTGTGCACAAGATGTTCAATGAATTGTTTAGAGTTTAGGGTTTAGAATACATCATGTCTCCACAATCTCTCCGTTTCTCAGACAAGATATCATGTCTCCTATATAGAATACACCTTGTGCACTCTACATATAATACACCTTGTGCACACTACGGCCCTGTTCGGCGGCTGCTAAGGAATAGGAATCAAAAAAATTTAACTACTTTTTACTGTTCACCGTGGGAAAAAAAAATTCACTCAAAAGTTAATTTTTTTTTCCCTCGGCAACAGTGCCGTTGCCGAACGGGCCCTACATAAAAACCGGCCTCCTGCAATTTAATCCAACTTTTTGATTAAATTTATGCATTTGCTGGTATCAACAAAATAAATGTAGTTCCCAAGACATGAATAGTAATAGCAAAGGAGACATGATATCTTGTTAAAAGCGAGAAGAGCGAAGGAGAGAATCGCCAGATCAATATCTTTCATTTCTTTAAAGTGCCAAGAGAGAAAATTAAAAAGAGAAGGCCAACAGACGCTGGTGTAATTGAATGCATCTGTTCAGAAAATAAATACAGACTAGTTAAAAAAATTTCATAAAAAAATATTATTATAAAAGTTTCTAAAAATCAAAGTATAAAAAAAAAAAATTGATATTTAGATTGGTCTCGTTTGTAATTGACCCATTGCAATTGGGAGAGTAAAAAGAGAAATTTTCGTTTCCGAAGTAAAAGGAGGATTTACTTTCCATTCTCTGAACTTTCGTCTTTCTTTAAAATGTGTTTTGAGAACAAATTTGATTTTTTTTGGAATTTTTTTACTAGTCTTTAAGATAGATACAAAATCACTGTTTTTGGTCCACAATTTCCTGAAAATTATTAAGTTTGTATTTATCTTAAAAAATAGTAAAAAAGTTTCAAAAATTATAAAATTTGATCTCTAAGCACATTTTAACGTGGATATCATGTTGAGCAATTCGGATATTTTGTTTGAACTTTGAAATCGAAAGTAAAGATATTGAGACACGATTGAAGCATGAAGCAATATTGGGGCATTTGAGTCCTCTTTGAAAAATATAAATATAACTTGTTTTCATATTTTTGATATATGGATCACAAATTAACAATTCACAATTCACATCGGAGGAAGGCAGGAATAACATGGTGTAAAGTGCGGCTTTTCCCTTTCCAATGTAAGAAGACGTACTAGAGGATCTATATATTATATTATATTATAAATTTAATTATATATACCTTGGAAGGAATTGGATCCACATTTTTCCAAGCTGGCTTGCTCTTCCAAACTGGTTTGGCAAGAAATTAAAAACAAAAAAGAGATTTTATTTTTGGAGGGAGGGTTTTAGTGTAACATTTAGCATTTAGCAAGAAAGAAAGAGTATCAATGCATCATCTCTAAACCCTAGCTAAACCCTGCTACTGCTAGCCATGGATCAAGATCAAGCTCCAATGATTGTTGATTACGATGGTCACTTTGAAAATTGCTAAACCCTGCTACTGCTAACTACTTTGAAAATTGCTGATCCAATGGTCCAGAAGATTTTACTGTTGTGTACAAATTACTGTTTTTTCAAAGTGGCTTAATAAATAGTAAAAAAATTCTAAAAAATGTAAAATTTGGTTTGCAAGTACATATTCATATGGAGATCATGTTGATCGGTTCGGGTCGACCGTTAGGATTTTGAAAACTCAAAAATTGAGCCGTAGCACGGAGGCCTCTATGCTATGCATAGCACCGTAGACACTTCCTATATATGTAAATGTGTTAATACAAGATATATTGGCTCTTGAGACCGACATTTTTATTAATATCCAAAGTTAATTACAAATTAATAAATTTATCCATGATTTCCAAGTTTTTCCAAAATTGTCCAAACCGGCCATAAAATGGCTGGTTTCCTCTTCTTCTTCTTTTTTTTAAACTATTTTTTTTGGAGACACTATGAAAAGCAAGATAATGAAATCTAACACTGAAAATTCGAATTTTTTGTTTAAATTATTTGTTAGATTACTTCTTTTGATTTATAATTAGCATATTTATACTAAAATACGCTAGATTACTTGAATTTATGTTGAATTACACTATATTACGTTAAATTACGCTAAATTATGTTAAATTAATCTAAAATACGGTAAATTACTGTTGGTCTTCATAGTGATATATAATTATAAGCTATTTTTTGTTTCTCTTTTATCTTCATACTTTCATAGTGATTTATAATTAGAAACTATTTTTTTTAAGAGACACTATGAAGAGCAAGATAATGAAATCTAACACTAAAAGTTCGAATATTTTGTTTAAATTATTTGTTAGACTACTTCTTTTGATGTATAATTAACATATTTATACTAAAAATACGCTAAATTACTTGAAATTATGTTGAATTACACTATATTACATTAAATTAAGCTAAATTATGTTAAATTACGCTAAAATACGGTAAATTCCGGTAAATTACATATGAATATGGATGATATCTTTACTGAGAAGGCAAAAAACGACAACGAAACTTCAAACGGCCATAAAACAGCCCTTGAGTGTCCGATTTCAGCAAATAACCACTTTTCGGAAAGCTTGCAAAAATACTCATGCGTCGGTGCCACGATGCCGGATTTCAAAATTCAGAATTGCCAAAAAACTAAGGGGAGAGCCTCAAAACTTGAGTTGAAGTTTCCGATTAAGATTTTCATTTCTATTATTCAATCTAAGTAGCTCAGTAAATTAGTTACATAATGAACTTGTAGAATACTAATTTTTACTATTTTTGGAAAGTTTTTTACTATTTTTTATGATTCATGAAAGATGGCACAAAATCGGTCTACTTTAGCGTAATTTTGCGTAGTTTAGCGTAATTTACCATATTTCAGCATAATTAACGAAGTTATTGTAATTTAACGTAATTTAGTGTAATTCAACATAATTTATTGTAATATAGTGTAATTCAACATAATTTCAAGTAATCTAGTGTATTTTAGTATAAATATGCTAATTATAAATCAAAAGAAGTAATCTAACAAATAATTTAAACAAAAAATTCAAATTTTCAGTGTTAGATTTCATTATCTTGCTCTTCATAGTGTCTCTCAAAAAAAAAAAAAAACCGGCCATAAAATGGCCGGTTTCTGGGGGAGAGAGGAAACCGGCCATTGTATGGCCGGTTTGGACAATTTTGGGAAAAGTCATGGGTACATTTATTAATTTGTAATTAACTTTGGATATTAATAAAAATGTCGGCCCTTTAGACTAGGGCTGCACAAAAAATTCGTAGTTCGTAATTCGATTCGAGTTTGATTCGAAATTGAATTCGTTCGAAATTAATTCAAATCAAACTTAGTTCAAAATTAAGTCAAACCAAACTCAAACTGGACCTAGTTCGTTCGAAATAGGTTCGCAAACCAAATTTAGTTCGAAATTAACTCAAACGTGAACTGTTGATTTCTGCTAATAATGAACTTTAATATTTTATTTAGGATAATATTTGGGTTTGTAATAATTCTAAGAGTTTGGTGATTGTTTTGTACTTCTATTGATATTTAAATTGCACTTTGAATACTTTGGATATTTGAAAACTTTGGTGATGTTGCTCCTGTTGGCTATTTGGAAAACTTTGGATTATGTGATTGTACTGAACTTTGATTGATTGTACTAAACTTTGGTGTTTGATATAAATTCTGGTATTTGTAATGAACTTTGATATAAACTTTGGTGTACTGTGTAATTAGAATTCAGAATGCCTGAGTTTTTATTGAAGTGTTGTAATTTCGAACTATGGCCCAGCCATAAGTCATAACTCGTAAGTCGTAACAAAGTTCGTAAAAGTTCGAAATTGAGTTCGTAAAAAAATCGATTCGAAATTGAGTTAGTTCGAAATTAATTCAAACCAAACTCAAACTGGGGTAAGTTCGATTCGGTTCGGTTCGTTTGCAACCCTACTTGAGACAACCTTCTATGATTAAAATATATATTTTATGAACTACATTTATTACTTTCTAGGAAATACCAATCTTTTTACAGATTTATAATGCCAGCAGCATATTTATTTCTGCTTGGATTTACGAAGGAGGATCTTAATTAAGTGATTTTTTCAAAGAGAGGTTGAACGACCCTCTATCTTCTCCAAAAGTACTTTCTTTTTTAATTACTTTTTTGAAGAGAGATGAGTCGTTTTAAAATTTATATAAGAAACTAAATCTCATAAAAATTAATTTTTAATGCTCACTTGAAAAGAAAGATATGTTTGATACTATAAGTTAGAGAGTTGCTATCAAAACGTTTGTTTCTGGACTCAGGAATATACAAGTTTTAAACCGTCCGATCTATTTTAGAATTCGTGCTTGATCAGATCAAATCGCTGATATCCACTGAGAGAGATAGAGAGAAAAGGGAGGGAGCATACCGGAGGAGGCGCTGGAGAGCGACAAGAGATTAAGAGTCGGAGGCGGAGAGCAAGGCTCGAGTCGCTGGAGAGAGATGAGGCGCGAAGGAGGAGACACCGTGGTGGAGAGAGTGGAAGCTGTCATCGTGAGAAAATGGCACAGACTATGGTGCGACTTAGAAGAAGGAGAAGAGTGTAGCGATTTAGGGTTTACGTGATTTTGAAGGAGAAGAGAACGAGAGAGAGAGAGTTGGGGAAAGAGGCGGGTGAAAGGAAAACAAAATCAGCGTAACGAAGCGAAATTCTTGATTTCTCCGTTCCGCTCTCTTCGAATCAGCGACTTGATTTGATCTGATCAAGCACGGATCCTAAAATAAATCGAACGGTTTAAAACTTGTTGTTCCTGAGTTAAGGAACAAACGTTTTAATATTAGCCTCTATATATATATATATAGAGAGAGAGAGAGAGAGGGGCTAATATCAAAACGTTTGCACCAATGCCCTCGTGCAACCAAGTCATTTTTGGATTTTCAAAGTCCAAACTGTCGATCTAAACCGTTAGATGTGATCTCTATATTAAAATCTGCTTGGAGACCAAATTTTACATTTTTTTTGAATTTTTTTACTATTTATTAAGCCACTTTGAAAATTGCTATTTTATATATACATTTTTTGTTAATTTTGAGTTTTATGAGAATTTTGTGTACAAAAAATAATAATAATTTATAAAGAGTGAGGCTACTGTACTATGCATAGCACGGTTGGGTCCGTGCTACGGCTTAATATTTGAGTTTTCAAAATCCTAACGGTCAATCCGAACCGTTCAACATGATTATAAAATGAATATATACTTGCAAACCAAATTTTACATTTTTACGAATTTTTTTACTATTTTATTAAATAGGTAGAAAATCACTTGATCTGAAAATTCTGGACCATCCAAAAACAGTGATTTTCTACCAATCTAAAAAAATAGTAAAAAAATTGAAAAAATGTAAAATTTGGTTTGCAAGTACATATTCATTTTATAATCATGTTGAACGGTTTGGATCGACCATTAGGATTTTGAAAACTCAAATATTGAGCCGTAGCACGGATCAAATCCGTGCTATGCATAGTACCGTAGCCTTACTCATTTATAAATGATCATTTCAAATAATCAATTCATTTCTTTTGATCTAGTCAAATGCATAACTCTCTAATGACATACTCATTGTTTAACCTAATAAAATGCATAACTTCCTAATTGAACACCGGTATTATAGTCACAATTAATCATCACATCAAATATAATACAGTTCATATAAACAAACCTTCTTTTGCCAATTTTTTTTATTAATATCCTCGATTAAAAAACCAATCCAGAAATGCTCTCATTTTTTTTTTTTTTTTAAATACCCTAACCGCCAGAATTGCTCTCAAGTTTTTTTTTTTTTTTTGTTTAAGATGCACTATGCTGTTCTTATTTTTACCAATACGGGATTCAACTAATGATTAAAATCACCTAGAAATTCCAGTAAATAGAAAATCAGGTACAAGGACTTTTGTCGTGTTGTTATTTATGTGCGTATGATTTGATGGCCATCCATGATGCATAGCTATGTCTACTGTCTTATTTTGTTTGGGGTTGTTACACTGTATCAGCAAGTGTGCTAATGAGTAATGACATCTCTTTATACATGATGACTGGTACAGGTACTCAAAAGAGTGGTACAGAGCTTGACAGGTCTTATATATGTTTTTTATTTTCATGTTATATAAAAAACAAAGTGACAAAACAATTCATAAGAGATGCAAAACCAATTCCTGTCAACATTCAGAGGTGTGTTTCCTGCAATCTAATCCTTGTCAGTCTTTACATAGGTAATTTTACAAGTTAGTCCTTGCTTTTTTTGTTTTAATCATATTATATGTATATACATTAATCTTATGTCTGACAATGGCTCACAACATTGAAATCAAGTTCATTTGAGCAGTATTCATTGCCATGTCAGATTCCTGAGATGATGTCCTTTTGCATAGGTGACCTTGTATTTATTATTATTTATATAGTTTATCTTAATGAGCAAGTATTACAAGGACCAAACAGTGAAACATTTTTATAGAGAATCATGAGATGTTCTTGCTGGCCATGATGATGTTGTGAAATCAAGTTCACTGTTCTACATGAAAAACTTGGGCTTCTTTTTTCATTCAGGCTATAAAAAGTATAAAAAACATACATGAAAAACTCCTTTTATCATAAAAAAACATAAGATGTGAACATAGAAACCTACAAAGTGCAATTAGAAATAGAACCTACAAACTGAAACTAAATATAAAGAAACTGGAAGTCAATTTTGCTACGCAGTTTGAAAGGCGAGACAGTCCTGTCCTCCTTGCCCAATTTGCTGAATCGAAATCAGCTGAAATCCGAGATTCATGAACAGTACTCCTGAAATTCCTAAAATCCGAGATCCATCCGTCCAACTTTTTCTGTGCACGCATCTCGAAACAACTCATTTTTCTGTGTACGCATCTCGAAATAATTCAATGGTTGGATTCGGAATTTCAGAGTTACTGTTGATGATCTCAGATTTCAGCAGATTTGGATCCCAATTTGCTACAACATGGCACTGTAGATGATTCATGATTGTGCTAATCTCCATTTCATTATCAAAGCACATGATAAACTCAAAGCACATTACATCCATAGTAACTAGTTCCTACCCAATTCCTTTAATTTGTGGGTGATATGCATCATTCATTCAACAGTGTAATATGAGCAAGGGACCAAGCAGTGTACTGATCCAACCTGTACCAGTAGAGCATACCATAGAAGCACTCCCATATTTCCCATGATTCCCAAAGTACCCCTTAACCCCTTAATAGTTCCCACAAAAAACTTTTCTTTTTCTTATCTTACATCCTACCCCTATCTATTGAAATCAAGAAAGTGTTTACAATAATAAAATACACTGATTGTAGACACTCGTGAAAACAATACTGAAAACCCATAACAACATCACATTACTTCAATTAGCACAAAAAGGATACAATGCACAATTTTCTTTTTTTCCAAGAATCGCAATTTAGAAATATTTCAAAAGCAAATCATTTCCATCTCTACCCATTGGACCCTAAACCCTTGTCATCTCAATTCCACATAGAGATTTCATCAATAACCATGTTTTTTTTTTTCTTTACAAACCTTAGAGATTTACCATAAGATCTCTACTCATACAAAGAAGATCAAAGCACATGAGCACACACATGACATCACAAATTTGCTTAATTTTTCACAACAAAGATATTAATTAGTGGTCTCACTAAAAGGAAGGATGGTTCCAAGAAGATATCAGAGACACCACTAGAATTCAAACATCCTGCCACCACACCCATTCCTTTTTTATGCAAGCATATGTAAGCAATTAATTAATGCACTAAAATAGCTGAATTATAGGTATATCAGGTAAGTTAGACTACATTATAACATATCACAATACTAACATGCTCCAAAATTCCTATTAATAACTACTATATATTTCATCACTAACAGTTTCCAAAATGCCTATTAATAACTACTATTATATCATCACTAATGGTACTAAAACCATAACCAAAAGAAAAGCGTGCCTGTTATCAAAACAACCCGACTAATCACCTACAAAATGGAACACCATTCTCACCGACTAATCATCCACCATCTCATCAGCCAGGATTTCAAACAACTCGGCAATCAGATTCTCCTCCCTTGCGTGCAACTTAATTGCATCCATCCGCAGCATCTTGGTTTTTGCCTCTAAATCATGTGCCCCCGACTCCCCAATATGTTCAACCACTTCCTCGACTGTAGAAAACCATCTCAGACATTTCTCTGTACTGATCATGTCCTTGATCAGTCCCTCAAGGTAAAAATGAGAGCTCCCTTTCTTCCGTTTACTGTCACGCTTTGTCTCTTCTGCATCATCACGGTTGGTTTCCTGTGAAGCCCCTTGTTTTGATCCATTACTGCCATCTTCATACAGTTTGGTGCACAAATCAAAGACAACCTTATCATGAGGCGTTGAGAATTTGATATTGGACCCCTTCTTTTTGTTCTGATTATAGTTAAACTTCATTGTGCGCATCTTGTTAAAAAGTTGTTTGACAGTGACAGGGAAGCTGATTGAGCCGCTTATAGTAGAGATAAAAGATGCATAATCCTTACTAGGAGGGAGTTTACCATTTTTGAGTTGGTAGTCAGACAAGGCCCAAAGGAGAGTCATTTCGTCCTCCAGAGTCCAGATTCGCTGGATAGCCGACTTCTTCTTCTGAGAATTCTCAGGTGACTTCTCCACTTGTTCTTCTTCTTGTTCTTGTTCCTCTTCTTGTTCCTCCTCTTCAGATGAATCCTTGGGTTCTAAAGGTTTCTGGGGAGGCTGAATCTCCACCGTTTCTTCTTCCTCTTCGTTTTCTTCTTCAGATGAATCCTCCGGTTCTGAGCATTTCTGGGGAGTAAGGGTTTTGATCAGCGGGTGCGGGTTGGGATTGGGATCGGACGATTCGGAAGAAGAAGAAGAAGAAGAAGAGGAAGCCATGTATAGAGGAAAGAAGAAAATGGGTTTGATGGAGGAAATGAAACGGTGAGCGAGTGAGCGAGTGAGTCGCTGGCTGGTTTCATTAAATTAATTTACCAGTTTGCCCTCCAACCCAACCCTATCCTATGTCCCTAATCCCTATGTATAAAATAAAAAATGTATCCCCTCTTCTGATTCTCAAACAATTCTTGGAATGAATAATTGTTAATTGGAATGAATTTACAACACATTGTGTCGTACGTACGGTCTCCAATATAATATATATATATATATATATATATAGAGCTGGGCTATGGTGAGTTGTGAAGTAAGATGTCATTTTTACTTCACGCTCATATTTTCATTTTGAAAATCCAAACAACCGATCCGAACCGCTCAACATGTTCTCTATATTGAAATGTGCTTGGAGACTAAATTTTACATTTTTTGGAATTTTTTTACTATTTATTAAGCCACTTTGAAAATCGCTGATCCGGTGGTCCAGAAAATTTTACTGTTTTTTACTGTTCACAGTGGATCAGCGATTTCAATGTGGCTTAATAAATAGTAAAAAAATTCCAAAAAATATAAAATTTAGTCTCCAAGCACATTTCAATATTTAGAAAAAGTTGAACGGTTCTGATCGGTTGTTTGGATTTTCAAAATGAAAATATGGCGTGAAGTAAACGACATTTTACTTCGCAACTCACCATAGCCTATCTATATATATATATATATATAGAGCTTGGCTACTATGCTTATATAAGCAAAAGCCCACATATGCTTAAATGAGCATTTTTGCGTTTCCAATGTTCAAATGGTCGATCTGACCGTTCATCTTGTTCTCCATATTAATATGTGCTTGGAGACTAAATTTTACATTTTTCTGAATTTTTTTACTATTTATTAAGCCACTTTGAAAGTTTCTGATCTAGTGGTCCAGAATTTTGGAAACACTGTTTTTACTGTTCACCCAGATCAGCAATTTTCAAAGTGGCTTAATAAAAAGTAAAAAAATTCAGAAAAATGTAAAATTTAGTCTCCAAGCACATATTAATATGGAGAACAAGATGAACGGTCGGATCGACCATTTGAACATTGGAAACGCAAAAATGAGTTATAAGCATATGTGGGCTTTTGCTTATATAAGCATAGTAGCCAAGCTCTATATATATATATATATGTGTGTTGACATATTTGTTCAAATTTTTAATTTTGTTGAGACAATTCAAAATGATATATTAAATTTGTTCAAAATTTATACATATACACTTTTAGTGTACATTTATACTATGTAACATATATGTTGCGAGGGCAAATCGGTGTTTAATTGATATGGATCATATATATATTAAGTCATAAAGTAATAATAACAGACATGTATGTATACTGCTGTTATTATTGATGTCTTGGGAACTAATTTATTTTTTCATACTCAGAAAATGCATAAATTTAATCAAAAAGTTCGATTAAATTGCTCGAGTTTTCATGTCGATATATAATTCAGGTGCTGAAAATAATAAATATTTATAACATTTTTATATGCGTCTTCTGGATTTTTTAAATAGAATTAAACAAAATTCTTCAGATGAAAGGAGCACCCGGCCCGATGAATGTAATTTACAAAAAGCAGCTTCACCTTAGCAAATGTTCGGTACAGATAGAAAACAGATTTATCCACCGCAACAACGGTTCAGTAAACCTAATTTTAGATCCAATTAAAATTAGGTGCCACAAAAAATCTCACTCATGATTAGGGGGAGCCTTTTATTTGAAAATACCATAACAAATTGTCATAATCTAACTTGCTTAAACCGTACATAATTTAACAAAAAATTAGCCATAAGCAAATTTAATAAAATCAAATAGCTACCTTCTTGTCATTTCTCACAATCCTATATGTCACATTTTCACAGTTATCTTATTGTCACAGAACTACAAAGTTGGATTTGGGTTTGAATTTGATCCGGTTGAGATTGGATGTGACATGATTTCATATAACTTAGTTCTTAATGAGCGAGTTCGGGTATGTTCATGCTCGGTTCATTAAATTAACAAGCAAGTTGATTATGATCAGCAAGTTGTTAGCGAGCTTTTAACAAACAAGTTACGAGCGAATCACGAGTTATGAGCGATTTACTCACTCATAGGTACGGGTACGTAATTAATTGGTGAATATATAGTTGCCATTTTTTATGATACAAATTGAGGCATGTATATATGTATTCATTAAAAACAAGGTGTACACAAAATGCGACGAAATTGAATGATGGAAGATATCGACATACATACTGATAGGCCCATATACCAATGGCCCTTAAAAGGCCCAGGCCTGACCCAACTAAACATCTCTAGATCAAAATTCACAATAAACAGGCCCAAAACAGACCGCGGCCTAGAAATAACTCGGGATTCGGACCCCCTCCTGGGGCCAACCCGAAGCCAGAAATTGCTCGGGATTCGGACCCCCTCCTGGGGCCAACCCGAAGCCAGAAATCACTCGGGATTCGGACCCCCTCCCGGGGCCAACCCGAGATCAGAAATTACTCAGGACTCGGACCCCCTCTTGGGGCCAGCCTGAGGCGAAGCACAAACCGAGACCCCGAGCCCCCTTAAGGGCCCGCCCGGAACTGAACAAAACAAGGCTCAAGGCCTAGCACACCGAACCACCCAGAAAGGTTGAACACGCGACCTTGCGGTTCGGCTTGAGACTTGCTACGCGAACTTTAATAGCCTAATATGCGGACACCCTCAACAGTATGCGGATCTTTGTCATTAATGCTGACAAGACCCCGCTACAGTAGGCCACTCCCTATATAAGGCAAAGAAACCCCCAGAAAAGGGGATCGCATTTATCACATTCTGAGTCTGGAGAGGTATCAAAAAGGGTTAGAGCGTTAATACCCCTCCGGCTCCCTGCGTGTCCGCCATCCCGACCCGCATCGCTCCAGGCGAGACGGGCCGCGCGATTAGCACCCAATCCCCGCACGGCCTGCTTTCCGGAAACAGGGCGTGCCTGCACTCTACTGGACCGAGTCCAAGTACGGCCCGGCCCCTTTGGGAAGGGACGTATCACATACAATTAAAATGTGCTGGTAATTATATATATATGTAGTTCGGTGAATTTGTTCGCATGCATAATAAATTTTTCTACATGTACTTAATTGATAAGTTATATAATTGCAAAATACAAGATATATATAACTAGCATTTACAGGCAGTATATATATCAAGTATTTGATGATATATATGTGAAGAATTGCATTCTTGCAACACATGAATGCATTTTAGCATTAATTATTTGTACTTGGCATAAACATATAAATTAGCATAAATAGTTTTTCCCAATATGTGGCATGCAATTAACTATACTTATTTTTTGTTGATTTTATGACGTTAAATGAGGGCTGAATTGATTAAGAATATCACCAAATAGTCAAATACACACAAATTAGAGTAGAACTAGGGTGCTCTCGAGTTCACCAAGCCCTTGGTGAACTCAAGTCCAAAACTCATCGGATCGGCTTCAAACGACGAATCCAACCGTTGAAACCCGTCTACCTTACGAGTGATGCGTCTACATGCAAAAAATTTTAATTTTGAAATTAATTTTGCATAGAGTCAAGTGGTCAAAAAACGTCAAAAAATGAATGCATTAAAATGAATTTATAACCTTCTAATTTTGACCACTTGACTCTATGCAAAATTAATTTTAAAATTTAAATTTTTTTCAATGTGCCACGTACTAACTTTGACTTTGAATTGTTTATATATATATACTAAAATAAAATACTAACTAAAAAAACTGGGGTACTTACTTGTCATCCTGATTCCTGACTACTAGCTATTGATGATAGATAGAGAAAATATTATGATTATTATTATCTTTCAGGAAATATCATGATTGCTTTACTCCTGTGCTATATATGGGCAGTGGGCAGTGGGCTGTGGCCTAGGAGCTAGAAGAACATCTATTATTTTAATGTAATTATTGAACATGTTAATTATCTACCAATCAATATACAATTATACATCAATACATCATGCATGTTCCATTGACCATTCATTCCGGTCTGAAAGTAAAAAGACATAAAAGCAGATTAAGGAGAGACTGAGAGTCTACACTCTTACTATTTTTTTAATTAATGTTATTTTCAAAAAATTGTTGGAATGAATTTAGTTGTTGTTGTGTAGTGTGTACATTATTTTTTGCTTTAACCAATTTCAGACACATTAAGTCATACAATCATCAGCATTGACATATTTGCTCAAATTTTCACCGTCTAATTAAGTGCAGAATAAATTTATTTGAGATAATTAAAAAAGATATATTAATTTTATTCAAAATTTAGACACACACACACACACACACTTGTAGTTATAATATAAAAATTGTTGCTTAATTGCATTGTTAGTTTTATAATTCATGCATGGAAGGAAGGAAATGCAATTCAATATGCATGAGAGGTCTACCAAGTATTATAATATAAAATTTTGGGAGGAACGTTTTAGATTATTATGCATAATTAATAATATTATGCATGGTTGAATATATTATTTTAAAAGAAAAGGCAATTTGTATCCCATTCCCACGCATTTCAGAAGGCATTAAAAATGATTAAAAATATATGCGGGTTTTCCTTTCCGATCGATGTAAGAAGACTAGAGGATCTTTTAATTAATTATACTATATACTATATACTACAGTAAGTACTATACCTTATACCTTGGAAGGAAGGAAGGAATTGGATCCACATTCCACATTCCACTAGCTCAATTACAGAAGAGAATCATAAAAAAATATGTTATGGACCCAGCACCTATATGAAAGCTTGGGGCCCCATTTCCTCTCTATTCTTCAAATTAATGTGAGCAGCATAGGCACCGTTTCAATTATAATAATAAAAAGACACCGTTTCAATTAATACAAGAATTGAACTAAAACCATTAATTATAAAAATCATCTCTTTTCTCCGATTCATATCAAAAGTCACCTCTATAGCAATTGAAAATTTCACTAAAGCAGCATCTAGCCAGACATTATCTATGCCCCCATACAACAGAGAACCAGTGATTATTATATATTTTTTTGTATGATAAATGCATTCTTCTACAGTTCCTTTGTAATAGACTAACAGTCAAAGCCATTTTTTAAGCATGATGATTTATAAAGAATGTCATGTACAGAATAAAATTAGATAACTATTAGACCACAATTAATATAACACTCTGCCATGATTCTAGGACTTGCATTAATTTAAACAAAGTCACTTTCATAGCTTTGCTTGCATGTATTGCTTATTTTTGTTGGAGCTAAATATCCTAGCCGTGTGTATCGTGTTGACATGGTTTTAATTATGTCTGAAGCATGCATGATATATGACAGAACTTTGACAAATAAATAGCTAGAAACAGTTAAACAACTACCCACAAATTCTGACCTGGAACCTCCCTCTTCTACAGTTTTCCTTAATGAATAATACAAGTACATCAAACGCAACCTTAATTTCAAAATCTTATGTGATCTTGTAAAAGATTCAACAGTACCCATGCAAACTAAAATGTAACACCAACAAATTAGAAATATACCTGAGCAAACTAAATGCAACACCAATGAATTAGTAATATATCTGAGCCAACAACTATCTACAGTGATGGAGCAGAAGTGTGGTTCTGCATTTGCTGGTAACAGAAATAGGCTGTCAGAGGGTTAGGGAGAAAGTTACAAATTCATCCTACATCAAAACTAAACCTATAAATTGTTAATGATCATATTATTGGCAATTAATAACCTACCTAGGGCTCTGAAACAGGTTTCTAAATTAATAGTGGCAGCATTGATTGTCTTCCCTAGTGAAGAACTGATTCAAAACCCAAATTGATTCATTTCAAAGAGTACTGGACTGCCTATGCAGTCGGAAAAGAAAAATCCAAAGATTCAAGATTTTCAACATTTTAGTTATAATGTTTTACAGTGTGATACTTGCCAAAATAGAATCTTCATAAACTACAGTAGTAACAACCATGCAAGATATAATAGTTAAATGCAAAGATATAATAGTAAAATGCAAGATATAGTAACTTTCATAAATCGAACCATCAATAACAGCTAAAATACAAAAAATTCAGTAGTTAAAAGAGCAAGTAATAACCAACAGATGAGATCAAATATAGCAGTATCTAAATCGAAGGTATTGGTTTAAGGGGTTTTCAGCGAACATCCCAGAGCAATGAAAGCAAATTGCACAAGAAAAAAATTAGGGTTAAAAGAAAAAAAAAATAGGGTTAAATTACCTCCGGTTCTGCCGGCTGCCTCCGTCGCTCTCGCTGATCTCCTGTTCCACCTCGCACAAAATCGTATACACTTGTGATTTGTCTTAGTAAATCTCTACTTAAAACATTTCCTAGCATAATTCCACTGCAATTCCCAAAAAGACCTTACACAAAACACTAGACTTGATCCCCTATAATCACAACCAAAAACTATTAAAACATGTATCAGTTAGAAAGCAGGAGCGAGTCTTTTCAAAGCCTCAAGAATGCCGTAGTAATAATTCCACTGTGGGCGCTGATGTGGTGTAATAGCGGATTGCCCAAATGGGTTTTCCTTCACAAATTCTGGAATGTTCTCAACCGCAGATATTTTTTCTAAATATATCCTGATTTCTCCTCCTCTACCTGCTCATAACAAATTATCAATTATAAGAATTAACCAATAAGATCATGCATTTATTATTAAACATTTATTATTTTGCAAATGAAAGAAGTAACAAACTAACCCAAGGAATTGTCCTCTTTGTTGTAGAATGTGTATGGATATGGAAAAATCGCTGTGTAAGGCTGCAATAGAAATTTAGACAAGTATTAATTAGAGACTATTTTAATAACCAAAAAACTTAAAATTGCCAGGATATCTGCATGTACTATTGTCCCTATAAAAATGGTCAACAGGGTATTTGTTAAATATTGACAAATTGATCCTTCATACTAGGTTTGGAAATCATGAACATATATGCACAATTGTGATCATTTTTGCTTTACTAATCCTTGACTTTCACATCTTGTAAATAACCAACAGATGCCAATGCTAAATGGTTATATAAACTTATAACTCAGTAAGATGTTGAGATAAACTGCAAATCAAATGAAGCTGTTGGTATTCTCTGCTGCTGCTGTAAGTAAAAAAAAGTAAAAAAAAATGAAAGAAATAGAAAGGGTTGTAGGTTAAGCAACATACAGGGTTACGCAAGGCCTTGCAAGGAGAAGCGTATTAGATGGTGTAAATCGCCCCTTTTCCCATGGCAAATCAGCTTCAACCTTTTTCCATAGTTTGTTTAATTCTTTAAAAAACAAGGGCTTTTTTTCCACCGTTTTGAACTTTGTGTCTGTGCATTTTGATTGATCCTGTGAGTAATCAAGGCAAATAAAATGAAAAAAATATCAATACAACACAAGGAAGAGAATGTAAAATGTATATAACTGAAGACTATAAATAAATGTTGCGTACCCAACAAAATAATAGCTTATTTTTCATTTCTCCAAAAAGATGGTGGACAGCTTCCTCTAGGTTATGCCTGCAGAATCAGAATAAAAAAAAAAAGATATCAGTAGGAAGATCAAACTTATGTTGAAAATCAAGACTAGCCGAAACAGAATAGAACTGGTGCTTCAAGAAAATGCATACCTGCTTCTATATAATATTTATATAATTCAAAGATCGAACTTACTGCTTTCTTGATGACCAAACTCCAACTTCAAAGTTTGCGAAACAAAACTTGAGAAAATCTACAGAGAAGGGCCTCTTGAAACCTGACAGACATAAAAGAAAAGAAAATTAACACCAAGTAAATACATTAATCTGTAGTATAAGAATTAAAGAGTAATAATTGTTTTGCTACCTAATTTGCCGCTGATCTTGAAATCTGCATATTGTTGATATTTATAATCTGAAGTAATATCAACTAATATCCCATTTATATCAAGAACAAGAAGATTTTTCTTGCATGGTGGCAGCAATTCTTTGCATAGAAGGACATTATTACTATAAGTAGATGAAGCAGCTTCCATCTCAGTAATGGCAGCTTCCTTTGGATTATACTCATGGCATGATGACATAATATCTTTTTCATCACTTTCCCTTTTCTTTTTGGTGTTCCCTCCCTCATGACTGCCACTCCATGTATCCTTTTCACCTGTTTATAAAAAGGTATATAAATGTTAAATCAAGACACAAATATCACCTGTTTGCTCATAGTTGGCTATATATAATGAGCTGATTGGTATGGTAAGAAAGATCTTGTAATCACCTACCTGGTTTCTCTACTTTCTCCTTGTGTTAAAGTGAAACTTGATTTCTATCTTCTTCTACTTGAGATTTATGCTTAATGATTTCTGTGCCATTTAGGGGGATTGCTATTAGTGATATTAGTGCCATTTAGGGGATTCTTTTGTGTTCATTTGCTGTTATGTTAGTCTTGTTTTTTGTTGGACTTTTATGTTATTATGTTTTGTGGATGGTAGCTACTAGTTGGCTGATGTTCCACTAGTTAGGTCTATATTTGGATATTCGGTGCTATGCACTATTTTTGTATGAACTATGTTGTTTCGTAATGAAACAGGTGGAATATTTCCACTTTTGCCAAAAAAAATGCTTAATGATTTCTGGAGACTCAGAATCATGCGAGTTGTTTCCAGATATGTCTTTCTTTTTCTCCAAGGAGAGAGGTGCTTCTTTAATATATTCAGCTTCACAAACTGCTATATAGCATCATTAGTTTCTGCTTTTCTAGATTTTCCCTTCTTGGCATCACAATAGCTGTCATTTGATGGTCTATTTTCACCATGGCCTGTCACTAAATTGATTTAGCAGAATTTCAATTCTCAGTCTTCTATTTTAAAGTTATGTAATACCTATAGTAGGACAGAAAAGGTATTCAATTCACTTGAGAGATTTTGATCTGGTAAGAAAATTTAAATGAGCACATATATATGAACAAAGTATTAAGTTGTACATAATTTCTCAAGGAAATTAAGGTTCTTAACTCTTTATAAGAATGACTAAATAATTTTTTTACCATATAATCTAATTCCTCTTGAATGGAGTGTGCGTACCTTGAAACTCTTCTTCTCCTTCTTTCCTCGATTGTGTTGGTGTTAGTCTTAGAGTAGTAGGATCTTCAGAAGATGCATTTCTCTTGCACTTCTTCTTCTTCTTTAAAGAAGTATTTACATCTTCAGTTGGGCCAGCAAAGCAAACAACTGGTTGGTTATCAGTATCAGTATCAGGCCGCACTTGATATCTATCTTCTACTTGAGGTTTATGCTTAACCTCGGATGGAAAGTCAGAACAGGGGCCCTTTGTCTTTGTCCTATCCCTGTGCTTTTTTTTCTTCTCTGTCAAAACTACTGTACCAATTGTTTGAGTCACCTCTAACAAAGATCCATCCTTCTTACTTATGTCGCCATCTTTTCTAACTACTTTCTTCTTTTCATCATCATTTTTAGCTTTCTTCTTTGCTGGTCCTTCTATACCACACACAAACACACACACACACACACACACTTTGGTTAATTAGCATCTTTAATCGCATCTCATTACTCATTTTCATCTCTTCCTTGATCAGCAATTTGGATTTACTCATCAATTTGGTTGAATTTGGGTGTATTAATTGTACTAGGATTGCAGAAATCAAAAGGTATTGTGTCCAAAGCTTAATTAGGCTTTAAATGGGATCTGGGCAAAATTCAAATTGGTAAAAACCAATACCTAACTTTTCATGTAACATTTCATTACCGGTCAGTGCTGAGAATTGGCATAACAACCACAGACAGGCAATTCAAAATGCTGTTCTAGCTGTATCTGGTTCAAAAAAAAAATTGTAGTTCATAACAATATTTTTACCTGGAATTTCTGGGGACTCAGAATCATGCCTGGACTTCTTTCTAAATATGTCTTTCTCTTTCTCCAAGCAGAGCGGTGCTTCTTCAATATATACAGCTTCACAAGCTACTGTACTAGCATCATTAGTCTCTGCTTTTCTAGATTCTCCGTTCTTGGAATCACAATAGCTATCATTTGATGGTTGCTTTTCACCATGACCTGTCACTAAATTGATTTAGCTGAATTCTATTCTCAGTCTTATGTTTTAAAGGTGGTATGTAATCTATAGTAGGAAAGGAAAGGTATTCAATTCACTTAAAAAGTTTTTGATCTGATTACAAAATTAAAATGAGCATATATGAACAAGTATTAAGTTGTACACTTAATTTAATTTCTCAAGGAAAGTTAAGATAAGTCTATAAGAACAACTAAATCAATTTATGACCATCTAATTCCTCTTGAATGTGTCTACCTTGAAACTCTTCTCCTCGTTTCCTCGATTCTGTTGGTCTTGTAGTAGTAGTATCTTCAAAAGATGCAATATTTCTCTTGCGCTTCTTCTTCAAAGAAGTATTTATTTCAGTATGAGGTCGCAGTTGAGTTGCCACCAAAGCTTTGAGAAAACACCCCCCCTCCATCTGAAGGACAACAGAGATCGACATGGTTTCTGACAAGTGATACTCTTTTCCTTGCCAACGTGTCTGCAAGGCAAGGCCAGGCCATATGTATATAAATTAAATCAAATTACATCTACAGCACAGCTTAAAAGGTAAAATAACATAACAGGATATCACCCACAATAAGAGCCTCTGTGTTGATTTGTCCAACTTCAGGGAAGCATAGTTCATGCTCCCTTACTAACTTTCCTGATGAAAACAACACAACTTTCTTGTTAGAGATTCTGAGAGTGAAATTGTTTGTAATGAGTAGAGAGATTGTGAGAAGAAGTGGGTACTTTTGACAGAGGCAACGGTGTCACTGGGAGAGACAGCTATGGCGAGATGAGTGTCGAGAGAGGTATCAACAAAAACCGGGAGAAGACCTGACCTCGCCATCAGCCTTGGAGTGCTAGAGAGAGAGAGAGGAAAAGGGGGTTTTAGAATTTAAAAAAAGAGAGAGAGAGAGAAATTTAGATATATGGCCATCATAACTTATTGATTTAAATATGTCCCCATCAAAACATTAAAATTAGTCACTTTTTTTCTTATTTAAATCAGTTAAGAATAAAAATGAATAGTAATAGAAAGTTAAAGTGAGGATTTTGAAACCTAGAATTTGAATTTTAAAATTGAATTGATGATAATTAGAGAGACATAAGAAAGATGTGTTGAAGGAAGGTGAATTAGATATAATTTGGTTGAATTGAGAGCAATATATTGCAGATGGAGTTTTGAAAGTGCTGAGTAGAGAGAGAGAGAGAGAGAGAGCGCTGTTACTGTACGGTACCTTTGTTTGTTTGTTTAGGGTTTGGGTAGAGTCGTCGAGAGATAGGAGCAGGAGCAGAACGACGAGGGAGGCGGAGGAAGACCAAAGTCGCCTCAGCGATCGAGCAGCGGAAGCCGGAGGGAGGGAGGGAGGGCGATATGAAGCGGCGGCTCGAGCAGGAATTGAGGGGTTAAGGGGTTAGCAACTCAGAGATTGAGAGAGAGCAAAGAAGACGTTACGAGTTGGGCCTGGTTGGGCTTGGGCCAGTTCCGTCCATTAAAGAGTTATGGGTTATACTAATACAATAGCTGTTGTAAATAATGTTTTAGATATAATGAAATGGGATGCGTTAAGAGGTTTAGGAAATTAGGAGGGTTCAGCTCAGCAACGAATCATTTCTCCGATTTCTCCATTCTCCGTCAAATCTGTGTGTGTCAGTGAGTAGTGAGTACTGAAGGAAGGAAGGAGATCAATGTCAGCAGACGATGAGACCAGCAGCTCCTTCTCCGTGCCCGACTCTCCGTCGCCGCCGTCCTCCCCTGATTTTATAAACCCATCACCATCACCACCTTCACCTTTTCTTTCTGCTCTCGACTCTTTTCCTCTTTCAGTCCCTCATTTTATAAACCCAATTCCACCCCAGCAGCCTCACCAGCCCCCGCCTAATGCACCTTCCCCTTCCCCTTCGCCTACCACCTTTAACCCTAATTCACCTTCCTCCTCTAACCCCAACCAGGCCCAAACCCCTTCTCAACCAGCATTAGCCTTACCTGATGAGAAGGAGAAGGAGATAACCAACCTGCAGCAGATCATCCAGCACCTCTCCGGTGGTGATTTTGATGAAACCAAGTACGCCCAAATGGACATCTTGGAAATTGCTGAGAAGAAGGGTATCGTTTTTGCTAACCCCTCCTGGTGGCCGCCAGAGGGCTATCCCGACACTCTCTAATCTAATCTAATCTAATCTAATCTAATCTACCTAGGTACCTCACCTTATTTATTCATCATTCATCATTTCATTAATTTGATCTACCATTCATCTCATTTCCATTGTTTTTATGTACCAGTAAGTAGGAGAAATTAAGCTCAGAAGAGGTTAAGTGTGTTTTTGGCGGTATTGATGGGGATGGGCTTCCATTTTGATTGTTTTGATGGGAGCATCAACTAGCAGCACTTCTTCTCAAGTACTGTAGTAGATTATGTTTGGTTTCAGCAACCAAAGCATATATATATATAGTCACACTAGACTAGACTAGACAGTGGTCTGACTTTATCTGATTTTAGGGGACTTGTAATGTACTTAACCTGAAATATGCAATTAGTCTATGGAAGCTATTAGCTATTTTCTGTATGAAATATGCAATTAATTCATACAGGTTTGTAGCCCGTTGTATCAGTTGCCGCTTTCTATCATGCATGATGAACTAATCTTAGTTGTCTCGAAAACACAATGGCATGCAACAGATCTCACTGCTTGTTTCATACAAAATTATGGATGATTGCCATATTATAACATTCAACATTTACTTTGATGATGTTTTCCAATCTGCAACTTCTTAGAGATGTGAGGTAGAGAATTAGCTCGGCTCATTGTCATCTTTTTCATTGAATTCTCCAGACTCTAAAGACATTTGGATTTCAACATAAGCAACTTTTAAGCTGTGATTTTATACATACATTTAGAATCTGAAAAAAATAATTAATCATATAATTAATGAAGGTGTTTGTTACACCGAGATTAAGAACCACTATCAGAAAATTGAGCTTTATTAATTATAGCGTGATACTACAAACCCAGCGTCAATCAGGACAAGTACCATTTCATTCAAATTTGCAAATTAACCAACTTCAGTTATTCTACTACAACTCCAAATCTACGATCAATGAACACAAAAGAAATCATGTAAATCGTTCCGTCCAATTTGAAAATAGTCTTATATATAGAGCCAAACAAGCAAATTAAAAACATCAGCACAAGTTGAGTGGAACAAACAAAAACAGCAATCAAATCATAATGGTTCGAACCACTATACAAAATTCTAGTCCGTACTTTGCTATAGGTATAAAACCATTTCCAGTACCTCTTAAAGAATGCTGTGAAGAAAAGAACCACTTGATATTCATAATACACACGCCAAAAATATATTTTTTTAAATATTTTAAAGCAGGATAATAACTTTTCAGAAGAAAATAAATTATATCTCATTCTCTGGAATGTAAACAATAATCAGTCTGGAGAGCACCTGATGAAGAAAAACAATGCCATGATGCAAGCGGTTTTTATCATGTAACAAGTTTTAAATTGAAATTTATGGTTTAAAACAGCAATAGGTATAATACAAGCACAGAAAGATAAATGCGCAGGTACCAGTACCACCCACAAGTACTGCTAGCGCATCTTGACTGGAAACAAGGAATAATAAGTGGGTTCTCTAAATAAAGAAATTTCATCATAAAATTAGTGTTGCTAACTTGAGATTGGTTTTACTTTTACCATTTGCCTTAGCAGTCATATTTTCTTGGCATGTATTTGCACTTGAAAAATTTCTGTTAGAATAAAATATTTACTTTCTCACTATCCAAGATATTTCCCGGCCTGTTATGATACAACATTGCATGCACTTTAGACCTTATTTCCACAAAAACATCGATCAGGTATGCATTTTAATTTCTGGGGCTCCCTCCCAGTAATTAGCCTGAAATAAATGAGAGTAAAAAATGATATTAGGAACATAAGGTTTCTTCACCGGTCATTAGCAATGCTGTGACATTCAGCATAGAATTAACCAAGTCAAAAAAAAATGTGCAGTGTTTTCCAAAGAACACCCTGTAGTATTGCAAATAGCACCCAATGTTCTCATATCCACAAATAACATGCATAATAACATGCATATCCTTATATTTCAAGATGGCCATCAAAATGACAGCAAAGTTATGACTTATTTTTTTTCCCCGTAGAAAGGAATCAGTAGTGAACCATATCATATAAGTTAGAATCAAGAAATAGTTTAAATAAAATACAGATGATGTTGATTAAGCATTGTGTGCTCATATTCCATTCCGTTTTCACCCCTAGAAGGAGGAAGTGGAAAGAGAGTATCCCGACTAAGCTTAACAAGAGCAAGAGAAACGCTTGTAATTAATGCTCAAAGTCTGAAACATTGATACCTTAACTTACCCTTCTGGTATTTATATCACTAACAACCCAGTGTGGCAAATGTACATTATATACCCTCGGATCTTAATAATTAGAGAAGGAATCTCCTTCAACATCAGAAAAGTAGAATAGGAAAAAGTTTCAACATCAGAATATAATCCAAGCAAAAACAACCACAAAATGAACCCACCAAAAATCATTAACAGCAACTTATATCAAGATGCAGTTGATTTCATAACAGAGAAAAAAAGACTGTTCCATTAACACTTGGTTATCATTTTGTCCCTTGATTTCATAAACAAGACCGAGCCCGCTCCTCTATATATCACAAAAAAAAAACTGCCACCATTTGGTTGTTGATTTGGCACCCTAATTGTTAGTCATCTACCAACTTAAATACTGTAAAGACGTCTTCTAAGCCTAGTTGCAATTGGGCCAGGAGATGGAGATAAATTACCAGTATGCCCCTCTTCTTTCTTTCTCTTAACCTGACGACGACGTTTTCCCATATTTTCTCCATCATTAAGTGTACTACTAACCACTATGCTCTCATCAGTTTTCTCTGATATAATAATTTCAGGTTTTGGTTCGTTTTCTTTGGAAGCTTCTGTGTTATCTGACATGGCACCTTTGATTTCAGAATTAGATTTGGCTGGCTTCTGACGAGTTTGGATCAGATAATGTGCCACTGATTTGTATCCAAGTTTCACAACCTACATTTGCAATTACAATAAATTATGACAAACAGGAACATATTTGAAAGACTCAAAGCTTCTCAGCACACCCCTACAATGAAATCAATTTCTCAGGTAAATATCACATCCCTTTACAAATTTCATTCCTACTCCAGTGTGACCAAGCTAATACTATTCTAAATAAGGCGTTAATTATTTCCAAGACAAACAATTCCTTTCCTAATATGTAAATACCAACCAAGCAAATTGTTATAACCCGTAAATTCAAATGTAGTTAATTAATCGAGAATTAAAATTAGCAACCAATTAAAATTTTAATTAACTAATTAAGAAAAATAAAAGGTAATAAATTAAATGAACAAATTAACTTAGCTAAATTATTCGTTTAACTAATTAATTAATTTTATGAATTGTGGAATTTATTTGTACAAATATAAATTTTAAGGAAGAACTACAAAATGTTAATAACCATGATAAATTAAGAGTTAAAGAAATGACGAATAAATTTGTAAAATTTATCAAAGAACAATCAAAAATTTCGTATCGATTCTTAAACGTCAGATTTATTAAATCGTTCGATTGGATATAATTGATTCATAGAATATCATTAAACATGAACTCCTTTGTAATTTGGAAATAAGCTGAACCGTTCAATTCTGTTCTGCACGAATCTTAAAGCTGACCCAATTGATTTATTTGTCGCTGAGTCCAGATTCCTTCTCCTTCGGCGACAACTCTTCTTCTTCTCTGGCTGGCGACAGGGCCACCTCTTCTTCTCTGGCTGGCGACAGTGCCACCTCCCCTTCTGTTTTTGTTCTCTTCCGCCGATTCAAAAGCTCTCTCTCTTTCCCTCTAGCGACAAAAATCAGATCTCTCACTCTCTCTCTTTTCTTCTCCTGGCGCGATTTAAACATTTGCTCTCTTCTTTTGTGCTCTCCGATCCCCTACTCCCTGCCTCTATCTCTTCTCTACTCTCTCCACCCTCTCTACCTCTTCACTCTCTCTCTTTTCCCGTTGCTTACAAGCCGGACTATAGCTCTCACTATTGTTCTCGTTACTGTGGATTGCTTGTGGCGAGTGCCTGTTTTCGTGTGTTGCCGATTGCCTGATTAGACGGCCGTAGTGACTGCCGAGATTCGATTGCTACTGTGATTGCTCTATCCGGGTAACACTAAACCTAATTTCTGTTGATTTTGCCTTGTGGCTGAATTGCGGCCTTCGTGCCATTTCTATTGACCTACGGCCTATGTGCCGCTCCTGTTTTCTCTGTTCTGGTACCAACCTGATACCAGAAGTGTGTGCCGTGTTTGGCCTTCTTGTTTGGGTTGCTTGTTCTGTTTGTTACTGGTACCGACCCTTTTTAGGTGCTGGCTGGTTTGTATTGCATTGTGCTGACCTTGTTGCCTTATGACTATGTTTATGCTATGTGATGCTGGTACCAGTCGGTACCAGCCCAGTATACCACTGGTACCGGTCTCTTTCCTTGTTTTGCTTGTTTGTGTACCAATTTTTGGCTACTGGTATGGTGTACCAGTAAACCGTTTACTCCTGTTTGTTCTCTGTGAAATTGCGGCAGTAAGAGGAAGTAGGAAAATTGAATTGAATAATGGGCCGGCCTTACTTTTGCTTCTATTAATTGTTCCCTGAAATTGGCAATTTGAATTAAATAAGGGGGCCGACTTTAATTGAATATTGGGCCTAATTGTATTTGTTTTGGGCCGAAGTAAATTACTTGACCTGGGCCGGCCTCAATATGTATAATTATGAAAAGGAGACATTTATTGTAGGGGCTCAAGCCCAATCCGAAAATGAGTATTTTTAAGTTTAATGGTTTGGAAAAAAAATGCAATTGGGCTTTTAATTTTCTGCTGGGCCTTAACATGAATTTATTAATAAATTCAAGGAGGCTTGGGCCTTTGTCTATTAGGGCTTGGCAGATTTTTAAATTAAGAAGGGATAAATGTTGCCTCGAATTGACGGAATAAAAGGACGGCTTTTAAAATTTAGGTTTTAATAAAGTAACCGAATAAAACCGGATGCTTATGTAAACTTAAATTTAATTCGGGAAATGATTATACCGTCCGGGTCTTGATGCCTCAGTGAGAGTTCATAACATAATTTGAACAGATACTATACAACCCTACATGGACACCTGTATGATCCCGAAACACACCAAATAAAAATATTTCAACACATGTAGATTAATTAGGATTTTAATTAATTAAAAGTTGAGTAGTTAGGATTTTTAAATGTTAAGCACATATTAGATTAAATTAAATAAGTAGATAATCACATATTATTTTATATTTATAAGTTATTGACTTGTATAAATTATTAGAGTAAATTCGTAAAACTTTAGAAATGTTCTAACTAAATAATTAACACTTACAAATTTCGTACTTAAGATCTAAAATTACTTGTAGCTTAATTAATTAAGAAAATACGTTATTTTACAAGTGATTAAATAGAAAATTTATAATAGCAATTTAAATTACGTAGGTGATACATTACTTATTTTTATTGTAAAAATATGTAACATTCTTAAGTTAAAAGTTATAAATAATTAAATTACATTAGATTAAATTAAGCCAACCTTGACCTAATTTTTCGCTCAATCGGAATCGAATAAAATCGATCGAACCGGTTGAGCAGATTCGAACACTTAGGAAATTAATCAAACGGGGTAATAAGGGTCACGAATACTTAGTATAGACTCTAATTAAGTTACGACTAAATTACAGGTCAGCCGACCTACACCGAGTTCGATCCGTGGTCTGATCCCGCTGACGGTTACACCGGAGCAGTCGAGAATTGTGCAGATTACGGTGACTTCTAGTTCTCGCTCTTTCTACCCCTACAGCTATCAGGTGTGGGATATCTGTATTTTTCTTTCGTGGCGTACTCTCACCAGTCGACCACTTGACCTGACATTCGTACTTTAAATTTTGTAGTTGCATTAGAGCATGTTTAATCCTTTCTGAACTGTAATTTAGGATTTGCACAACCCCTTCTAAATTGAAAATTTAATGCTTTCTTAGGAGTAGTGTAATTTAATTAATAATATATTAGGATATTAGTTGTCCTCTTCTCGTAGAGGACAACATATTATTGTAGTTAAGCATGTGCATTGGTGAGCGTGAGATAGAAGACCGAATGACCGCTTTCCGTTCTCGTAGTATGGGATGCGAGGCGGTTCGTGGGTCATTGGGCTGAGGGATCACTTGATCCCTTAGAGGTCTTATTAGGATTATTATTATTATATGCATGAGATTGGTATTATATCATTTTCGATCATTTTACATTTTGTGCGGACCGATCTCGAGTCCGGAGACGATTCGGGAGCTATCCCCCCTACATTAGGAGCTACTTGCCTAGTACGGCTGCCGAGGTTGCGGTGGCAGATTTTATTTTTATTGTTGTTATGGGCCGCTCACGAGCCCTTGTCCCATTGATCCGGCCGGATGGTGGAGTTCCGTCTCTGCTCATGAGGAAACGGATTAACTCATTCTTACGACCTGCTTGTAGTTTTCTCCTATTGGATATGTTTGGATGAAGAATCGTCTAGAGTAAGGAAAATACACGAATTTTGGATATAACCATCGGCTAGCGTGCACTTGCCTACGGGTTGAAGTCTTTGGGGCAAAGCTCGATGCTGTTAGGCATCGGATATCTTTGCTCCTCTGATCGCAGTCCTTGTGTTATGTCGCATTGATACAAATTCAATTTTGCTGAATTTGGCACGGCACGGGGTGATAAAATTATTCGTAGCATTATTACTATATTAATTTGTACACACAGTACCTATTGTATTGGATTCCGATTGAGTATAATATATCCATCCTCATATTTTTATTTTGGGAAATTTCATCATTTTGGCATAATAGGATAATCACATCATGTCATCTACTATATCTATATTTTTCTTTTGTAGTTATTATGATAGGTTTTAATTTCCGCAACATATGCACTAAAAGTGAATAATTACCGACTTTACGTAGATTTCAAACATTAAAATGTGCTTTGACTTAAGAGGATCCCTGAAGGGATAATACTGGGTCACATAGTGGGCGATCATTCGCTCATCCCCTCCTTTTTATGGATGTGGGCAGGTACAGAGTCTGACGGTCCGCAGCAGGAGGCGTCAGGAGCTGTCCCCGACGGTCACATCACTTGATATAGATTAGGGGCTTTTGTTTAGGATTTTGCGAGTCCGATGTTTTTGTTATATACATTGGACTCGATAGATTATGTATCCCTTTGACTAGTTATGTTATCCCGAGGAGGATCGTATGGATGATGTGTATATTTATGTTTATTTGATATTTATGACTATTGCTTGTTTGTATTATATTGCTTCCGCTGCTGTTTGATTATTATGTTATTTAGCCTTGCGTGTTTATTGATTATTAGACACGAGGCGGGGATTGATCACATCCTAATCCGGAAATCCTGGTTTGGGGTGTGACACAAATTACTATTTATACGTGGAAAAACTACAAGAGTTTGATGGATTGATTGACCATATTTTATTATTGGGGTTCTTGTAGGGGTATTCACAATATCTGAAGTTTTGCAGGGGCATTTACGATATTTACGAAATCTCAGCAAGGGACCAAATTTCTATGAAAATAAAATAAAAGAAAAAAAGGTTACCTTCTTATAGAGAGCTCCAGTGGGGTTCCATCATTTTTTAAGCCTACATAGGCTGCAATTGCAAATGCCCCTACAAACTGGACACATCCAGTCAGGATTCTTAATTGCTTCTAGAACATTTTCACCATATCTGTTTTGCATTAACAAAAGAATACAATTAAAAATTACTTTAGAAGCTTATAAAATAAGCCAATTAAAAATTTACAACAATTCACCTCATATAAAGACAGTCTCCACAGAATTGACCCTGCACAATTTGACATTTGCAACAGCTGGTACGATAACCCATTGTCTTCTGCCTGAAAATAATAATTACATATTTTTAATCCAACAAAAATCACTTATATCAATTGAATTGAACCATAAATATATATACATATACCTACCTGCATTGGTGACATGTTTTCCCTTTGACTGGGTCATAAATGCGCTTGTTATCGTTACCATATCCATCCACAAACAGGGTCCATGGCGCCTCGCATAAACCAAGCAATTATCTATTTCAAACTCGAATTCTCCTTTTTTGAATATTGAATACTCAATATTCAAATTCAAAGAAGGAGAATTTTGAAAAAGAACATCTGGTTAAGATCGATCTGTCATGCTCTTCAGTGTACAATTCCTCTCTCCTGCCTTATTCAATCAATGCTACATCTGATTCAGTAAGATCATTGCTTTTCTTGCCATGGGCTTCTATGTAATTTACCGGCGCCACATTTTGCAACCTAAAAATGTTGTTTTATATAAGATATTCATATTTGCATATGATAGTGATATATCTCCTCTATTAGTTTTTAATTTTCCTATTAACATTGAACTTATTGTTTTGTGCAAAATCAAAATGTATGTTTTATGCATGCATAGTTAAAGTTTCTGTGTGTCTCAATAGGATAAAATAAAAGGTTTAACAAAGATGTGCCACAGCCACTTGTAGTTTTTAGTTATAATTACTCTTTATCTTTCAGGAGTTTGATAGATAGATAGATAGATAGGTAGGTAGGTAGGTACCTGGATGAGCGCCTAGAAGGCAAAGGAGGGGTTATTAAATCAACCTTCTTCTTCGTTCCATCTGTCGGCACTAGAACCCGCCTCGAATTAGGGGTTTTGAAAGCAGTATTGACATGGCGTGAGAGATTGAGAATGCCAAGCTGTTGCATCCTATCCATGTTCGATTTAATCCTCTCCTCCCTACACTTTTCGTAATCCATGGCTTCAGATTTCATCAATCGCTCTCTTTCTGTCTTTCTTGCTAAAACCCTTCTAAAATCTCTCTCTCTTTCTTGGGAAACTAAAGAGAACAAATTAAATAGGGACGCTAGCTACTGTACAATCAGACTGCTAAGTGGGGTGGGGCCCACATTTCAGTGACTTGGTCAAGATGCTGTATGAAGAAACCCGTCCATTTATAGGAATTGATCGGGACCCGTTCAGAAAAGAAAACTGTAGTATATCTATCTATCATATTGCTTACTCTCAGAGCAGAGCATAGAGCATAGAGCATAGAGCATAGAGCATAGAGCGTAGTTGGATTTGATAAATGAAGGGCAAGGCAGATGTGAGCGTGTAGGACAATTGTTAGGGAATGTAGACCAAGTCCAGAAAGAGATGTTGCTATATATTCAAACGGTCGCTTGGAAGAGGGGAAGAAGACAATTGAATTTGGTTGAATTGTTTGGGAGTTTTTGAGAGGAGGAGTGGCCGTGACAGCCCTAAACCCCTACCCCTACCCCTACTCACTCATTATGCTTGTTAATTAATTAGTAGCTCTTTTAATTAATGGAAGTTGGAAGTTGGAAGCTGACCCGTGGCCGTGACCCCCCATCAACTTACTAATTAAGGTCTTTGGACTTGTTAAATAGTACTTGTTAGTAGCTGTTTTAAGATGAAATAACAAGTGCGTGTGTGCGCGTTAAGCAATATGATGACATAATTAAGATCATTTTTCTTTTTCTTTTTAATAAAAGTGGTCTGGTCGTATGCTACGGCTACCGATCGATTTAATTTGCTTCCAGAAACACAGAATATATATAATTGCAGTGTGTATAGAGATGGTTATATAGTATAGGTACATATTGGTGATTGTCCTTTCTTTTTAACGTACATGTACATTTGTTTTGAGATCTCTTATTCTTTTATAATGAGATCTGAGGAGAAATTGTATTTTTTGGCGAGTCTGAATTTTTATGTATACTAGTAATAAAATAATCTCACAGCTAACAGAACTAATGATAGTAATTACTATTAAACTTTTATTTTTGAACATACCAATTGCTATGAAAAACGTTCATTAATTGTGATGTTGTTCTCTGACAACTCTTGTTCCTTAAGAAGGTAGTTACAAACTTACAATCCTGTTCCTGAATTCAATTTTTTTTAATTTTGACATGATCGATCTGCATTCTGCTTTCTGCAGGACCTATATATATATATCCGTACATCAATTAACCTTCCTGAACCCAAAATGTATGACTTCTTTACTGTACGTCTGACACATAAACTGACTTGAATCAATTACAAATTAACACAATACAAAATGAGAATTTATAAATTATAATTAATGTCAAACTACGTACTCAAATTGACCTGATTCAGAACGCAAAACAATCAGCACGGAAATGAAATGACCCATGAACCTGGATCGAGTTGGCAATTTAATTAATTTCAACCCCACAGTCCCACACAACACAAATCCTATATATTCAAACAACGTACCTGAATTTGTAAAAATTTGAAACACTTAATTGTGCGGACACAAATTAAAACCTAACCAGAACACCAGAATTAATTAATTGCATGAACCGCGCGAGAAATTAATTCTAGCTTCAACTTTAAAGATGCAACTGGCATGGAACGTACATTGAAACAATTTGGACCCTGACTGACCTACAACCTGACATGAATCTTTGCATATAAGTGCTTATAAATATATATTCTTTGCATATACATTTTTATTAATATCTAAAGTTAATTACAAATTAATAAATATACCCACGTTAGCTGGGTATTTTTAAAAATGTCCAAACCGGCCGTTTAATGGCCGGTCCATTTTTTTTCTCAACCGGCCATTAAATAGCCGGTTCTCAATTATTATTATTTTTGCTGTTTAAATGGTCATTAAATGGTCTTTATTAGTGTACAATTATTTCAGTGGTACACCGCTTCAATATTGATGAAGTTTTAGCGAATCCAATCTTAAGGGTAAAATGGTCTCAAACTTACTGAGGAAATAGTTATTTCATGAATATCAAACCAAGAGGGCATTGTGACACCATCTGCATTGTGAAATAAAGAAAATTGTAAGTAAGATGCTTAAGTATTGAATTAGGAGTTTAACCTAGTGCATCTGATGCCTACATAAAATGTCAAGTGTTGAGTTTGCATATTATTGCGAGCTACCATATCAGGTATGGGTACAAGGGCCTAATTGGCATATCAGAATTGACAATATAATCACTCTATATTCATCGCTATCATGATAAGTATAAATAGGAACAAAATTAACATATCAGTCAAATTACCTCAGGCACGATTCGATTAAGGAATGTTTTTGTGCAGCCAATCAATTCGAAACCATGCAGCCAAGAAATTACGAAACGGCTAGCATATTAAAATCAAATATTAAATTAAGTTATATCACATCAAAATTAAACACCACATTATTTTTTGGAAACTAAAATAAACACCAACTTTGGATAATTAAAGAAAGCACACACTGGATGCAACAAAGCTCACTCTTTATTATTTAAATTGAGGAAGTACATATGCAAATCACAAGACTTGCTAACATGATACAACAATCACTCTCTTCACAATTTAATTATCACTTAAATCAACATTCCTCTGATACTCAGTATCAAACTGCTCCTCGCTCTGGTATTGATACCTAGGATTAAACATATCCATCTCTTGAAAGTTCAACAAAAATATGCTCATTTGGTTAAGTACTTCATTAGACTAAAAAGTAAAAAGTATATAACCCTAAACCCTTGGTTAATTCAGTACCAAATTGAAGTATTTAAACCCTAAACCAAGTATATAAAATTAGGTGAATTAACTAAGAATACCAGAAGCATTTCAAGAAAATGTCATTTAAGAAGTATTTAACCCTAAACCAAGTATATAAAATTTGGTGAATTAACCAAGGATACTTCTGGCATTTCAATAGCAGAAGCTACTGAATTAACCAAGTATATAAAATTTGGTGAATTAACCAAGGATACCAGAAGCATTTCAAGAACAAGAGAAAATGAAAGTCAATTTTATACTTCTGGTATCACATACGTTTAGGGTTAAATACTTCAATTTGGTACTGAATTAATCAAGGATAGTAATATCGGGTAAAAATACTGAATTAATCATGTATAGTAGAAGAAATAGTGTGAGGTTTTACCAGTGAGAACGGCTACTAAATTCATTTGCACTAGTTTTCCCGATTCTTCCTGGCACCTGTTCTCAAGATGTCCCAAACCTCATCAATAGTGCGCACTTCTGACTCGACCAAAGCAGGCACCTCATGTGAACCGTCAGAACTTTGCTTTACTTCCAATCTTCAATCCTTTTTTGGGAGGATAGAAAATATTCTACTTTCATTTTTTTTTATGGGTGATGCCCCTACTATTTGTTTGTGTTGTCAGACGGATACTAACACAATTGTTTCCTATTATTTGTTGTCAAATGCAAGATATTTACAACCCAGGTCAACAAGGGGCAATTCAATCATATGGTTCAGGACTACACAGTAGCGGCGAATTCTTTTTCAGAATTAAGGGCTAGTAATAATAGAAAACTTCAGGTCAAAAAGAAATATAAGGCAAGAAATTTTCTCACTTCTCTGCTGTTTGGCCTGTGCTTTCGGCAAGTAGGTCCCTGATTCTCTCACTATATACTTGTAACACACTAACTGGGTATCTAAATCTCAATCATCATAATATAAATCTTAATTCTCAACAAACACCTAATTAGATGAGAAATATGCAGTCAGTTGTTCCCAATCTCAACAAAGAGACCACCACCTAGTATCCTAATTGGTCATATCGATCAGGGATTCAGGTACCAGGTATTAGGATTTCAGTGCATGAAATCAATTGACACCGAAGAGAGAGAAATAGATTAGCATAAGAAACAAATTAACTTTTAAGTCATGAGGCAGTACCTTTGCAAATGGAAATGATAAACGTTCGCGCTGTGAGAGAGGAAGGTGACAGAGGGTTGATTTTGGAATTAACCAAATTCGTTTCACTTTCACTCACCTCGTTATTTCTTCCGATGCGTTTAACCAAATTATTTTTAGAGAATGGAGAGTAACTTTACTTATCTTCTTTGAAAAGGTAGAGATAAGAATCGTCTTTCCAACTCCCCAATTAAGCGCCAATCAGAAAACAAAAATATAATATATCAAGAGTGAGTCTATTTACTATGCCTATCACGGATTGGTCCATAATACGGATTAATATTTTCATTCTCACAATAATAACAATCGATTCGAACCGTTAACATGATCTCCATATAAATATGTACTGT
>CM022094.1:1343957-1353783 GCA_011114355.1 Carex littledalei | reverse complement strand
ATCCTGTAGGGCGCAGAAAGTTGCACAGCTGGTATGGAAGGTGTGTGCATCTATATTTAAATGTCTCATGGTTCAATGCTCTCGATTGGTTAAAGAACATCGAACTTGAAACATTCTATTTCTTCCTTTCTGCTATTCCTTCCGGTTCACCCTCGACAGACCTACGGTTCATAATCAGTCCATCGAGAGAGTTTATTGATTGTGGGGACGTTTAACTCCCAGCGGGCGCAAGCCCCCGCTGTTAATTACATCAGATGACCCTTCCAAGCCATACCGATGTGCCTATTTGTTGTGAATTGAATAAATGGGCTAAAAGGGGACTCATGTATAGATTATAATATTTTCCTATGCATTTGGACATATGTGTGTGTGTAGTTTCTTATTAAAATTATATTTTTGAAGTAGGAATTTAGACATCTGAGAGATTTAAATGCATTGTTTATTTGTATTTGATTTATGACATATTTATTTATATTTTTGTTAATTATTTGCATTTTTATTAAGAAATGAGATCATTAATTTTAAAGAAAGGGTATTTTGGTCATTCCAGGGCTTGGCTGATGCTTGGACATATTCAATTTTGATTTAAAAAGATGAAGAATTTGATTTGGGTTCGTTTGGAGGTGGTTTGAGTCGATTCAGACTTGAAATGAAGAAGTTATGGCCAAAAAGGGGCTGGAAAGGGCTTGTTTGTGAAGTTTTATGTTTTTCAGGGACTTATTTGTGAATTTTCCAATACTTCGCTTGTAAATATAAAAAGTCAGAGGGGCTTCATTGTGAAAAGGGTTTTAGTTTAATGATTTTTTTTTATTACATGGGCTTTATGATTTGCATATTGGGCTTTGAGATGTGTGTTTTGGGTTTCAGGATTTGTGCTGTGTTTCATGATTGGGACATGCTTCGAGATTTGGGTATTTGAGCCTCTAATATCTGTGTTCAACATCTGGAGTACCGATTTTGGGCTTTAAGATTTGTGCATGAAGGATTTATTTATATGACATGCGGGCTCCAGGGGCAGCAGCTTATTACTTCTTGACTTTTGGTTTAAGATTAAATCCTGCTTTGAGATTCATGCTCAGTTTAAATATTTCATTGGCGCCGAGATCAAAGGGTCTATATTGCTTCAAAATCAGTGCGGCCGGGATGTAAACTGGAGTTGATTCTCGATTTTAGGGGTCGGGCCTCCGGCCAACTCCGGTCACGGCAAGGCAAGGGGAAGACGTGGTTAGCATCGCCTGAATATCACGAATCCGTTTTAACTATTGTCGGCTGACGGTGATCGTCGGGAGTGACTGTCAGGGCGGAGGTCGAGGCTTGATTTCGGTTTAGATTCTTTCATCATTTTCTCCTCATTCGATTATGATTTTCTTTAATTATTTGCTTAATTGTTGTCGTTTCCTCGTACAGAAGCTAATGAAGGTGTTAATTTCAAGTTGAATTTGTCATTGACCATTTCCAGAATCGAATCTTCTCGGTTCAGTACCGGTTGGTACCAGCGAATGGGTGTACGAGCTTGAAGATATGACTGGAAGTCAGAAGAACCCAATTTAAGCATTTTGAAGTGTATTTAGTATTCAGAGGACTTGATTTAATTTTTAGAATATTTATTTGATTAGTTGTATAGTTTGAAATGCATGTAAAGGAATTAATTTTAATATGCATCTTTTTCTAGATTTTGTGAATAAATATGCATTATTTTATTATATCGTCATAATATGTTGTATAGATCGTGACTAAAACCATTTTTATAATTCTTTGGGATTTTATTTCTATTTTTAATGTTTTATTTGAGACAGGGGCATTAAGAGGTAATTTTGCTGTTTTAATTAGCAGATTTTGTATTTTTGAGTGCTGAACTTCAATAATTCATAGAAAATTGAAATAAAATCAGAAACATGTGAAATTTGTGTCCATTTAGTGTATTTTGATGTCCTTTATTTTATCATGAAGTCCATTTTGCATTTTGAGATTTTCATCAATTTATACTGATTATTCTGGCAGGGCAGGTCATTTCAGCCTCTTTGAATACCCTTCATGTACCAGTGGTGCTTGTTATGCATTTCACTGCTGGGCTCACACTTGGTGCTGTACCAGAGGCTAGTTAGGGGTGAAGACCAATTAGGTTGCTGACTGGTTAGGGGTTTTAACCGAATTTTAATAACCTTGTAGCTGCTGGACTAGCACCAGTAAAGGAAAGAAGAGAAATCAAAGTTCCAAAAATTCATGAATTCAACATGTTTCAAACATAAAAGGTTGTCAGAATTCGGTAATATGCAGGGAGGACCCTGGTTCATTTAAAATCATGATTTGGGTGTTCTTTTTAATTGATCATTGGACAAATTCTTGAGATATCATGGGATTAAATGTACAAATGACAAGTTTCAGCATAACTGATGTCTATTTGCAATTTAGTCCTCCTCTCACTATTTGCATATAGGTCCTGATTTTATCAAAAAATTCTGCACATTGACACATGCATCAATCATTGATCAACCCAGCCCTTTTATGCAAATAGGTCCTTGGGATCTTTATGTTTGAGAGAATGATAAAGGAGACACACTAGCTCAACTTTACCACCTCTTGTGTAATAATTTTTTATTTGTCACTTTTATTCCTATTAATTCTTTTTATAAAATGATTGACATAATCTTGATATAAAAGGAGACCAACACTGGCTCAACTCTTATATTTCAATTAATCAGCCATTTTAAGAAAGAATTAAGAGGTTTGTTCAAAGAAAAAGAAAGGAGAAGAAAAAATCAAAGGAAGAAGCATGAAAGCTTACAACTTTATACTTATATTTTTATTGTGTGCTAATTTATGAAAACAGATCCTATTTAGCTAAAGACATCAATAAACTCTTTTTTTTTTTACTTTCTTTTAATATTTTATTGCAAACCGTAAAAGCCAAAAAAAGATATATGTTTTTATTGATCATTAGACTAAACATGTTCAACTTGCTATGAAACAAGCTAAAATATCATGTAGCCTTCTCATTTTATTTATTTAAAAAGCTCCAAATAGACAAAGAAAGGAAGCAAAGAAAGATCAAGAACAAAATCGAAAATAAAAGTAAAATGAAGAAATACATAAATTTCAAAGAAAACTTTATTTCATGAAGAGGGTACATTGCTTGGCTCCTTGGAGCCTACATGATTTCAGGTATTAATTACCTAATTCTTTTGCTACTGTTGAGAAGAACAAGTTTCTTCCTTTTTCTTCTTTCTTTTCTTTTTCTAGCTAGCCTATTAGAGAGAGAGAGGAGCAGTGGTTTGGTCTCTAGCTGGTAGTGTGTTTTCTTTTGATCCCTTTTCTTCTTCTATTCATCTCCTTATATAGCATAAGAAGGCATGGGGTTTAGGGTTTTGGCTAGGGCTTAGTTGGCTTGATCATCACCTTTCCCTTTTTTCCTCATTTTCTTGATCAATGCTCCAGATTGTTTTCGAGCCATATAGCTATATTTTCAGGTGCATTGGCCAATGGCAGTGAGCCATGTTGGCAATCCGAATTTTGCATTTCATCTCAACCTTTGATTCAATTCCTTTTTAAAGGCTGAGATTTAATGATATCAAGTCATGCATCTCCTCATGCATGGGAGAAGATGCTTCTCCTTTGGCAGCTTGCCTGGGCTCTGGACCAGCTGTATATGAGGTTAAATGGGTGCAGAGGTGTCAGTACAGAGATGGTGTGGTATGCCCGAGCTACTTTATACTTTACTGTGATCTACAGCCGTTTAATATCCTTTGGCCAATAGAAGGGTAACACAGGGCAAGTATAGTATACCATTAACATGCCCTGCATGGCATTGCATTCATTTTCCTGTCATCTTCTAATTTTGGTTAAATGAGCATTTCTCCTTGGTGCCGGTTAGGTGCAAATTTCCATTTCTAGCATTTCTAATTAATGCACACCAATTCGGGGTTAATAATGATCACATGTGATCCCGGCAAGATTATTCAGGAGCCTAAAGAAGCAACACTACCCTTGGCCAATTTCGATTTTAACTTAGACCCGACAATGAGTGGCTTCCTCTATTTCTTCGATATAAACCCACTTTCTTTTGATTAATTTGTCAGAGGGCATCGCCTAAAGGTGGAAAACATGCTTGCACCCTTAATTCGGGTTTTGTTTTGAGAGGCAGTGAGTTCCCATTTTCGCTTCTCTCAGCTTCTCTTTCTAATTCTCCCTTACTCGCCTTTCTAAAGGCCAAATTGACGAGTCCTTCATTCTTCCCTTGTTGATCATGGTTTGAACTTAGAAGGAATCGGGCCACTCTACTTCTCCTTTCGCCAATTTCCCTTTTCTTGTATTCTCGGCTGTTGGAAGAGTAGAGCGGAGGAAGAAAGGAAGGAGGGGAGCGCTGCAAGCGGGGCCTACCTGTTGGTTACCGATTACTTCATTGTGTTCTTCATCTCAGTGCTCCCGTTTCAGTGTAAGCCATGTATTAAACTTGTGCTGGTCCACCATATTCCGGGTTCATGGGGAACGAAGGGGTCGATTTGCGCTGAGGCGCTGGGGTTTGAATTGGGTTCGGGTTTGGCTGGGAGTGGCGTACCGTGAGCCTCCTTACTGCCAACACGGCTTAGGCGCCCAAATGCAGTGAGCCGAGTGCATCCAAAGCATTAAGTCAGTGAATTTTATTTTTGTTTCACTGACCAGTGGGTCCAGGCCGTGAAGTCAAGTTTAGTGCACCCCAATTTGCACCCTGATTAGTTAGGGTGATTTTTATGAGTACCCTGTGCCATGTGGCACCAATCAGGGGCTTCTGTTTTGTAACTTTGATATCTTTCTAACCATTTTGAATTAGGAAGCGTGCCATGTATCAAAATTCATGATTATTGGAATAGCATTTAATCATGTATTTGTTCAGCAAATTTCATTTCCTATTTTGTGGCATTGTGTCGAATTAAAGTATGGTTAAACCTTTAATTGACCAATTTATTTAGTTAATTGGCATCTTTGTCCAAATAACTATGATCTTGACTTTTTTAGGGTCAAACAAATGCCCCCCACCTGGGTGAGGTGTGAAGACTTTGGGATTGAACAGCTTAGCCAGGTGCCCCCGGTGTCCCTCGTGGACTTTATGGAATTCTTCCTGAGTTCCCTTTTTTTTGTTTGAACCTCAGGTATTTGGAATCCATATTGGGCATTGAGCTCGGAAGCGGGTCTGATCATCTTCTTCGATCACATCTACTTCAAAAGGTATGTTATCTTTATCTCATTTCGCTAATACTTGCATGGTTGGGCGGGGGCTGAGTATGAATCCTTCAGAGCTTGCCTGAGTACTTAATCCCTTGTCTTTATATTAGGGGACCCGGGCAACAACCATACTCTGCAAACATACTCATGGGAAAACCTGTCTAACCGAGGAGGGATTACAGACAGGGGGACTTTATCTCTGATCTAGTATGGGAACCATGCGGGTAACTTGCAAAATTGAGGGTTTGGATAAAATGGCCTTCTGGTTGTAGGCATGATTTCAGGTTTTGATCCAGTTTGTCTCGTGTGCTTCTCTTTGGGGTCTTTGGCTAGCCAGTTGGTTTTGGCTGTATCTCGAGGTCTTCTTGGGTCATATCAAGTTGGAACTTGGTTTTGGTTGTAGTTTAAGGTATTTTCGAACCGTCCCTTCAATCATTCTAAACTCTGAGTTAACATATTTCTATGTTTTCTTGTAATTGTTTAGAGTTCAGGTTAGTGCTGAAGCTTGGAAGCTGGTTTGATTGTCATCTTCAACTATGTCTCGCAATCAAGGTACGCTCTTTCTTGCCTCCCATGCACTTGCACTTACATGTTGCTTTTGAGTAGGGAATTTATTGGGTGTTGGTCATATCTGTGGTTTTGGGCTATGTTTTGGAATCTTTCGGGTCATGGTTGTAGTTTACAGTCTTTTTTGGACCTTGCCTGGTTGAGGCTTGGCTTTGGCTGTAGTTTAAAGTCTTTTCGGACTATGGTTGTAGTTTAAGGTCGTTTCGGACCATTCTTCCTTATGGGTTTTAGTTTAGGGTCTTTTCGGACCATGCTTGTGTAACTTACGACATTTTCGTTTGTACAGGAGTTCCTTTTACCAGACATGACCCCTTGCCGGTAGGACCTTTTCCCGTGAGAGGAAGCTTTCCTGGTGATCCTATCGATTGGACACCGGAAACTGTTTTGAGAACGGGAGTTACTTACCGAGCTGGACCAGCATTGCGACAGGGGGACTATCATTCATTTCTAGGTGATAGTCTCCACCCCATTACGTCGGATCTGACACCACATTCTCTTCATCTCTTAGGTCTCAACATGGTTGGTACCGGGGCCCTTCCTTGGGTTCCCGGGTATCTTCCGCCAGGTACTCTGAGGAGCGAGGCAGGTTTGGTTGACTGGGTGAGATCCACCTTGCAGAGAGAGAGGGTTGCTCTCGAGAAGGTTGGTATTTATCGTGCAGTATTTCTTTCTCTTTTCGAGTACACTTGGGACCCGTCATTTTTTCAGTCTTTAGCAGAGAGGTGGAGGTACACCTCTAACACACTTATTTTAGCGGACCGAGAGTTGACCATCTCACCTATAGAGTTTCATAGACTGTCCGGCCTACCCATCTTTGGTGACCCTTATGACGAGTATCTCCCCAGTGATGTGGCACTGGTGCAGCGATCACCAGCGGGTGCTCATTTGTATGCACGCTCGCTCAGATGTCTATTTGACATTTACCACACACTTTCTCGTGAGGGTGATGTGACCTTTTCTGTCTGGATTCGTCATTTTACTGATCGGGTTAGGCACCCGTGCCAGTCATTTGCTCATCCCTCGGACCCTTTTGATACTGAGAAGGCGGAGATTTTTCATAGTGGCTCCATGGCAGAGGCATGTTGCTCCCGTCATAGGATTTTGGGACGAGATACTATCTTGACAGCCTTTCTAGCTTGGTGGCTTTGCTATTTTGTCATTCCCAGTCAGCCGGTTGGCATTATCAGACCTGAGGCTTTTGTCATGGCGAACAAACTGGCTCGGGGAGAGTTAGTTTCTTTGGCGATTCCCGCATTGGCTAACCTTTTTAAGAGTATGAGAGTGGTTTCTTCATCTTGTGACCCATCTTTCTGTGATGAGGTCATTCCTTATCATTACTTGTTTGGCTGGGCCCACATGTATTGGGCAGGGTTATATACTCCAGTGATGGACAGTGGTTTGCGACATCGCTTGCCCTTATTGGCTGAGATAGCTGGGGTTAGAGCCAGCCGTATATCAGCTCGACGGGCGCGCGCTTTCCTTCGCGACAGTGATGATTATCTCCGGTTTCATGGCGGGAGACAGTTTGCTTGTTGTGATGAGCGGCTTGAGGATCGGGTTTTGTTCGATGGGGGTCCCAGAGGAGACCACCATGAGAGTTTGAGGTTGGGATCTGTGGGGGCTGGATTTTTGGTTAGCCTTCGCCATGGGCTTCTTCCCTTGCGTTTAGGAGACAGGGTGGTCTTAGAGCCCTACATGCCCCACCGCTGTGCGCATCAGTTTGGTTTAGACCAGTGCATTCCTGCTGATGTCCCACTTTCTGATGACATTTATGCTGATTTAGCAGGGGCAGCTAGGTGTTGGGTATCATTCTTTCGTATAGAGACACATGCGCGTTTTGTCATGCCTCGAGCTTTTAGACTAGTGACCTTCACTGTCTTATACGAGCGGTGGTATAAAGACATGGTGCAGGTCTGCCACGTTGAGACTTTAGGTACATGGATGAAGAGGGTTTTGCCTGGACCAGATGATCATGTCGGCCCGAGGACTGTACCTCCCCTCGAGAGGGTTCCTGGCATGTGTAGCCGGGACAGTCGTTTCTCTACTCCCAGAGTCACGAGTAGGGCTCTTCCCAGAGTTGGTACGTTTCCTTCATTGAGATTTTCTCTCTGCATATTTTTCTCAATTGCACTAACCTTTACTTGTTTATTTGTTAGTACTGCGCGTGCCGGAGGGTGAGGTGCTGACTTCCTTTGGGATCCCTAGCAGGACTCTTCAGCGTTCCGACCCTCTTCTGGAGAAGGTTTCTCGCAAGAGAAAAAGGCGCCAGCAGGACTTCCTTGGTCCGTGTTTTGGGTCTGTTCGGGTCATTTTTAAGCCGCCTTGGTCCGTGTTTTTCCCCCGCTTTTCGGGCCATGTCCACCGCTTGGCATGTACATCCGGGCCATGTACACCACCGGCGTCTACATGAGGGGGGCACCCCTTCCAAAAATCCTCTACCCCTAATAGGGAATATGCATTTTTGGTCTCCAGCCACGCCCAGGGTTACCACCCCCTGGAAATCCCCCAGGTTCCCCCCCATTTTACGTGGATGAGCTGACGCTAAGGGCCAGCAGCACCGACGCTGAGCGCCAGCAGCACCGACGGAAGGCACCGACGCACGCCCGTGTACATGGCAACACCGACGCAAAGCACCGACGCTGAGGGCCAGCAACACCGACGGAAGGCACCGACGGGGGCATGTACATACCAAGGCACCGACGCTGAGCGCCAGCAACACCGACGGAAGGCACCGACGGGGCACCGACGGGGCACCGACGGGGCACCGACGGGGCACCGACGGGGCACCGACGGGGCACCGACGGGGCACCGACGGGGCACCGACGGGGCACCGACGGGGCACCGACGGGGCACCGACGGGGCACCGACGGGGCACCGACGGGGCACCGACGGGGCACCGACGGGGCACCGACGGGGCACCGACGGTAGGCACCGACGGGGCACCGACGGAAGGCACCGACGGGGCACCGACGGAAGGCACCGACGGGGCACCGACGGGGCACCGACGGAAGGCACCGACGGGGCACCGACGGAAGGCACCGACGGGGCACCGACGGAAGGCACCGACGGAAGGCACCGACGGAAGGCACCGACGGAAGGCACCGACGGAAGGCACCGACGGAAGGCACCGACGGAAGGCACCGACGGAAGGCACCGACGGGGCACCGACGGAAGGCACCGACGGAAGGCACCGACGGGGCACCGACGGAAGGCACCGACGGAAGGCACCGACGGAAGGCACCGACGGGGCACCGACGGAAGGCACCGACGAGTGCATGTACACCCTTGGGCATGTACATGGGGGGCACCCATTTTTCAATTTTTTTCCAAGGCACCGACGCGGCACCGACGGAAGGCACCGACGGGGGCATGTACACCCTTGGGAATGTACATGGTGGCCACCCCCTTTTCAATTTTTTTTCAAGGCAACGACGCAGAGCGCCAGCGGCACCGACGGAAGGCACCGACGGGGGCATGTACACCCTTGGGCATGTACATGGGAACACCGACGCTGAGGGCCAGCAGCACCGACGGAAGGCACCGACGGGGGCATGTACACCCTTGGGCATGTACATGGGGGGCACCCCTTTTTCAAAATTATTTTCAAAGCACCGACGCAAAGCACCAGCAGCACCGACGCTGAGGGCCAGCAGCACCGACGCTGAGCGCCACCAGCACCGACGCTGAGCGCCACAAGCACCGACGGAAGGCACCGACGGGGGCATGTACACCCTTGGGCATGTACATGGGGGGCACCCCTTTTTCAATTTTTTTTTCAAGGCACCGACGCTGAGCGCCAGCGGCACCGACGCAGCACCGACGCTGAGAGCTAGCGGCACCGACGGAAGGCACCGACGGGGGCATGTACACCCTTGGGCATGTACATGGTGGCCAACCCCGTTTCAATTTTTTTTTCAAGGCACCGACGCTGAGCGCCAGCGGCACCGACGGGGGCATGTACACGCTTGGGCATGTACATGGGAACACCGACGCTGGGCGCCAGCAGCACCGACGCAGAGCGCCAGCAGCACCGACGGACAGCACCGACGGGGGCATGTAC
>CM022094.1:1273957-1333957 GCA_011114355.1 Carex littledalei | reverse complement strand
GTTCCCACTTTGCATTTTGTGTGTGCTGCGGCATCTCTTCTGCACCCAATTTTCATAATTCCTTAAAATTGAGAACACTCAAATTTTCTAAATGTCTTGCAACATCGCTCAACAAATAAAATGAAAAGGATCAACTACAAGTTTTATATATACTACTACTGTATCTGTATAGCTCCAGAATTACATTATTTTTTTTCGTATCTTGTGGGTAATGTATAATTGGGAATTCAGTTTAACGGCAGAATTCATAAAAGTGCAAAATAAAAAAGGAAAAAGATACCTATGGTTTCCATGGATCCATCAGCTCGGTTAATTTGAAGAATAGAATCAGTGACACCATCAACCGGCTCAAAAATGTATTTTTGTCTGGATATTCCCATAGCCGCAACCACGAATGGAGCTTATATGGGAAGATTCTTCCATTCTTCCCAAATTTAAATCTGTTAAATTCAAGTTAAGATTTAATGGTTACTGGTGCTCTCGATTAAACTAAATAACCACCTATAATCTAAAGTTTAGTTCTTAAAGGAGACATTTGCATTATCATGTACTTGGTCAATAGTTCTAATGTGTCGGATTGAGTTAACCTGGTTCAGATCAGGCTGAGTTTCAATGGAATGATGACATCCACCTTCTTTTTTCTATAACAAAAGTGATAGGGGTCTCAATTTTAACTTTTAGAAAATTGTAATAAAAGCCTGTCTAACAAAATCAAACAATTGTCTAATTTCCAACAGTTCAACTCAATACCAGTTTCATTATTCAATTAAGTGTACTTACAAAAGAGAAGAGGGGCAGTGCATAACTGTTCAAACAATCGTCTAATTTCACCAAAGATGATGAACTATATTGAAATCTACAAATAATTAAGCTGATAAATGTATTTGATTGGATGGTTACTTAAAATGAGAAATTAGATGGGTCTATAATGTTCTTTGTCGATACTGATTGATACAGATTCTGATTTTGCACATTGGAAACCAAAGATTTCATTCACCTAGATCGAATTGCTAAGTCCTCCTTCCCGTGCAACCCTCCCCCTTCCAGCGAGATCCTCCATCTTTTCTGCACCTTTCGTCCAGTTGCGGCTGATGGTGAAACACCTTCTCCTATACCTACCCGAATGAATGAATAAATAAATAAAAAAGCAAACAGACAAAAAAGAAGAAAGCAATACTCCGAAAACAATGGAATTTCTCTTTCATTACATAAGCAGGAGCCAGGAGGAGACATACTACTCAATCTACCATTAATGAAATATCTACTACTGGTTTGGGTAATAGTTAGTCTCAGTTATTTAGTTCTTCAAACCTTTCTTCTGGTTGTTTGGTAGGTCTCGCGGAAACACACCAAGCAACAGGTGAAAAGCTTACCAGAACCCTTAACAAAAGAAGTGCTGCTACAACTGGCACAACAGCAGTAGCTAAAGACCATATATATTAGCACGCCTACTTTTAGGACTTTTCTGTAAATTTGAACAAAAATGTGCAGTTTTTTAAGCATATCAAGATCAACTTTGAGAACTTCATTTTTTTCTTTGAACCCGATCCAATGATTTTGAAATTAAGCTCATGGAACACCGTGGTGCACTTCGGCTCACGTAGCTTTGTTCAAGATATAGTGAGCAATTTGGCGCAGTTTAAGCATTTGCGAGAAGAATATGATTAAATGAACAAGTTATGTGTAATAAAACTATATAGTTTATGTTCAATGCGTAGGCTACCCTAAAATAAGCTTGAAAATAAGCACTCAACTATTAATGAATTATAGCAAAAGCTAAGTGCTACCATCAAATTACCAATAGAACCAACAGGTACATAATGTTTCTGGTACCAGTACAAGCAGGTTGTATGACGAAAGTGGTAAGTTTTGTTTTACATTTGTCTGAGCCTGATAGAAGCTTTTCTACGGTGCCCTATTGCACTAGTGTTTCAATCTTGCAAGCTTGTAATAATGCATAATTAAACACCCCAGAGTAGTACTGTTTATGTCAAAGCGAAGGAAAGAGGAAATGGTGTGAAGCAGTATTTTAAAATAAGGGTAAAACTGTCAAAAAAAAATTATTATTATTAAACTATATTTTTAAGTGATCAAACTAAGAAATGGGGAAATATCTAATTGAAGAAGTTATGGTGGGTAAGTATCTAAATTTCTGTTTTTGTAAGTCTTTGAAAAATGAAAGAAGACATGTCGACAATGTACTTGAACTAATTAATTAATACATCCTTTTGAACTCTTCAACAAACACACAGCCCAATCATGTCTAAAACACAAAGCCCAATTATGTCTTGTATCAATCACATTTAATCTATTTTCTCCATTCGGCCCAAAAGCCCAGTCCAACTGCCTTCCGTCTCCTCAAAACTTCAAAATAACATCCCCCCCCCATAAATTAGGTCAATTCAGATACTTGGTAGTTTCATATAAACCATTCTCTCTATTCTTTTGTTTTCATTTGTTAATTTTTTTTCTCTCTGTCTAGTAGACAAATAAGCAATCAAAACTTTCAAAAATTAATTTAGGGCTACAATAAATAATATGAAAGGTTAAAAACATTAGAAAAGTAAAGAGATAAGATAGCATTTGTAAGTGGTAACAGATTCAACATCTGATACATTCACCATGGATTCAAGACTCAATATAGAAATACCATTTAGACATAATGATATTCTAAGATCCACATACTACATACAATAACTAGCTATGATGCATGGTTACAAACCATATACATACAACTCAAAAGATTTAAAGCGCCCATTAGGTTTCATTCCCAATCAACTTGTTCCCAAAAAATATACAATTAACAGCATCACTTAGTATGTTCCTGTTCCTGTTCCTGTTCCTGTTAGAGAATAATATCTTCAATCTACAAGGAACTACTGCTCTATTCCCTACAAAATAATTATACATATTCATAACCTTCCTCTGAATAACTCAACATTAGAAGAATGTAACAATTTCTGCATATGCACCTGGTAAAAATTATATGTATAAATACATTTCAATGGTTGGTATGGTAATGCTTAGTCACGTACCTAATTTTTCAACATTGGTACGTCTGCTTTGTTAGCACCATAACTACCATTTTCAAACCTAAAATATTTGAAAAGGACATAAAAAATTACATTTCTGGACCAAAAGTAACTACAAATATCCTGATGAAAATATTAAATTAAAAATTATTTAGCAGGACCAACCTTAATCATCGTCCCTTAACCAATCCTGAGCACAAATGAGGCCTTGTACCATTACCGGGTCCATGGTACTCAAATAATCATTGAGTGTCCTGGCATCACCATCAAGCGGTACAATGGAGACTGGTACAAGAAGAACATCCCTTGCCATGAGAAACAACACTGGGTATTTTGGTGAAAATGCCTTCCACCATTCCAAAACATCAAAGCTTGCCTCATCCACCCTCCCCTATTTATTTCTCAACAGTCAACACTGCTTCTTCCAAATACAAATCCAAATCTGACTTCACCGTCTGACCACATGATGTCTCCTCTAAGTACTGATCCAGACCCCGCTTTGCATCAGAAAGTGTGATACGCGAGAATGTTTTGTTGTGGGTCCCTGCCCCTCCGCCAGAGTAATCAACCCCTGAATCTGAACCTGTAACAGTTCCAGCATGGCCAGTGCCTATATAGAATTTCTCTAGCATTTGTGCAGCCATGGTTGCGACCACTGGGTACCGGTTGGTACACCATTCTTTGAGTAACAAATGAATTGCACAAATTTCATCGAAGTAGAGGTTAGCAGTAGGGTTTTCTACTGTAGGTAGCTTTTCCATAGTATGGTAAAGCACGTCTAGGCATTCAGTCAAGGCTGACACAGCAGGCCAATCATCAGCGGACACATAGGGACGGCACTCCGGATTGCTTGGCAGCCTCTTGGAACCACATGAACCGGACTTGAGACGACTTAACATATCCAATGCTTTCACAGACTCTGTCAGTCAGGTCACAAACTAGTTCTAAGCTCTCTTCTATCATAAGGTTTAGTACGTGTGCACAAGACCTCACATGAAATAATTCAAATTTGTTATGGAGCATCCTAAGAAGCTCAGGTCCCACCTCGTCAGAGTACAATCAGTTATCCAATACCACACTCACAATTTTCTTCTCAATCCCCCATTCCCTGCACAATATAGTACTTGTAGTCCAATAAATCATGCATGCAGTCAAACAATTATTGATACGATTATTGATCTTTAGTGTAAATTACCTTATATCTAACTTTCAACGAGATAAAATTTGACTAGACATAAGCCTTCAACTTATTACTAAAAGTCCAGGGTAACTTTCTACAAGGTTTATTTCAACCATACAAATATTAACTTTAAAACACTAATAGATAAAGTTTCGGACTTATCGTGACAGAAAGCTTGATAAAGTATCTTAATAGCATATTTAGCCATTAAAGAAGTAAAAAAAAAATGGATCTAGATAAACCAGTAAATCTAATCTGCTGCTACCCGCAAAAAATGCTCAACTTCTCTGATCAGTGAATTCTAATGCATCAAAATTCATGCTTTGCACTTACCAGCATTTCTCTCAGCTTTTATACAATATAAACTGGAACAAAGACAATTAAGTAGTATACTAAGTCTAGTGTTGCTCTTACAATACTAGATTGAGGCAAAATGTCACCAATATTCTATCATGTACAGTCTAACAATCTATAGTGATCTAGGTACAATAAAAATGTAATTTACATCCACAGTGATGGTCCGTGTGATTTTTTTTCCCATTTTATTATGGTTATGTTAGTCAGAAAGAGAAATAAAACTACAACAATTGGATTTGCTTAGGAGTTTATAACTATTAGATTTGATGCAGAGCAAGACTTGTATGGAGGAAATTTACTCTGCAAGGTCACTACTCTCAAAATCTTAACAACGATCATTCACTGTTAAGATTTCGGAATGATCTTTCATATCCTAGGTACCATACACTATTAAGAAACATAGCTTCAGATTTCTGTTCATAGTAAAAAAGGAGATAATTTTTTTTTAACTTTTCCATTGTGAAAGGTTAAACATTAGCAGAGGAATGTCATGTCATTCCTCCGGTGATTTCTTCAACTATATCAAAATTCACAACACAGCCTCAACTTCCTTTACTTTCTTAATATAAAGCCCGAGAACCTATACTTACACAAAACCAAACCAAACCAAACCACCAAAAAAATCCCAAATATAATAATCAGCCCCTTTGCTTACACTGGGGCATCAGACCTGATGCCTTTGCCATAAATAGAGTTCCAATAATGAACCAACATGTGATCCTGGGGTCTCACATCTGCCCCCTTTCCAGTGCAGAATATCGCATATGCATCAGCTGCATACCTGAAAAGCAAAAATAACATTATATTAAAATAAATTGTTCACAAAGTCGTTTATTCATTTGATTCACGGAGCATATAGCTTACTTTCCAATGCCATGGAGAGAAGTGACGTGAGTCCAATCAGGCCTTAAATACTCTTCTGAGAGGCGTTTAATCATGTGAGCACGCTTATTGTGCAATCCCAGAGTGGAAATCACATTCTGAATTTGCTTTGTGTCAACTTTTGTTGTAGTCTCAGCATCGGGACATAGAACAAAGAAGTCTTCTACTACATTCTTAACCTATTTATCAATTTATAGCAGTATTAGTTTGACCGATCGATGTTACGATTATTTCTTTTTGTCTAATATATGTCTGGTAATTGGTTAGTCTAAATTAATCCAGAACACTTGGGATGAAAAAATATATAATGCAAGCATAGTGTTTGATGAAATGCCAAAGAGAAAAATTAGCATATGATTTTTTTATGGATGAGAGTATATAATATACCTGTTTTCCAGTGGTCATATTAAGAAACATGCAGATGACAAGGACCCTCCAATGATCAAAAGTGTGATCCTCTTGAATGAGCCGGTGACACGAACGAGGCGGCTTAAAGTCAAAATCATGGGGCACCCTGCGGTATGCCTCCGACCTTTTCTCAGCAGCCGTCAGCTGAGAGGAAGTTTTCTTCTTCTTCTTTTTAACTGTCACTGTCACTGTCATGGTCCCAGGAGGAGCAAGAACCCCAGCAGCCACGGCGGCATTTCCCTTTGGTGGGTTGTGTGATTTTCTGACTTTCTTGACATTGTCAGTACCAACTGGAGCTGGAGCAGTATTCTCAGCAGCAAAAGCAAAAGCAGTTGGGCGTGTACGTTTGAGAGTTGAGGGTGTGGATGGGGGAGTGGGTTTCCTCTTACTAATTACAGAGAGGGAAGGAATCCAACAAGGACCTCCTCCTCTTCTTCTTCTGCCGGTCCCGGTGTAGCAGAAGGAATCGAGCAAATCAAATATCCCTTTCCCTGGCACGTATACACACTTATTTAATATATTATTGTTCACAAATTGCTATCTAGCATAATTAGTCTCTGCTTTTCTAGATTTTCCCTTCTTGGCATCACAATAGTTATCATTTGATGGTCGATTTTCACCATGGCCTGTCACTAAATTGATTTAGCTGAATTTCTATTCTCAGTCTTCTGTTGAAGATACTACTACTCTAACACCAAAATGATTTAGCTGAATGGCGTGTACATACCTTGAAACTCTTCTTCTCCTACTTTCCTCGATTGTGTTGGTCTTAGAGTAGTAGTATCTTCAAAAGACGCAATATTTCTCTTGCGCTTCTTCTTCTTTAAAGAAGTATTTACAACTTCAGTTGGGCCACCAAAGCAAACATCTGGCTGCTTATCAGTATCAGTACGAGGCCGCAGTTGAGCCGCCACCAAAGCTTTGAGAAAACAGCCCCCCTCCATCTGACGGACAACAGAGATCGACAGGGTTTCCGACAAGTAGTACTCTTTTCCTTGCCAACGTGTCTGCAAGGCAAGGCCAGTTCATAATCAAATTACATCTACAGCACAGCTTAACAGGTAAAATAAAATAACAGAAATATGACCCACAATAAGAGCCTCTATGTTGATTTGTCCAATTTCAGGGAAGCAAAGTTCATGCTGACTTACAAACTTTCCTGATCAAAACAACACAACACAACTTTCTTGTTAGAATGAGTTATATACAGGAATGAGAGTGAAATTGTTTGTAATGAGTAGAAAGATTGTGAGAAGAAGAAGTGGGTACTTTTGAGAGAGGCAACGGTGTCATGGGGAGAGACAGCTATGGCGAGATGAGTGTCGAGAGAGGTGTCAACAAAAACCAGGACAGGACTTGACCTCGCCATCAGCCTTGGCCCTTGGGAGTGCTACAGCCTACAGCCTACAGAGAGAGAATTAAGAAGGCTTAAAATTTACACAACAGTCCTTGTGTTTATAATATTTTCGTTTTGGTCCCTGTCATCACAATTCCGTTACCAGAACAGATAAAAAAATGGAGCCAAACAAGTCTATTTTCAGCAATTCAACTCAACACCGAGCACAAGGGAAAAATAAAAAAAATAAAAAAAAAATAAAAAAACGAGGTTGGTGGTGCCAGCCTTACCCGAAATTTGGTCCAATCGTGAAATGGGCCAAGGTCGGTACGAAGGTGGCCAGCCAGTGCTTATGCTTATACCACCTCGCTTCTCACGAGCACGAGCCAACAACGAGAAAGAAGCGACCTCCTTAATCGGGTTAAGGGGTTAAGGGTTTAGCAACTCAGACGGGAGAAAGGAAGAGAGCGAATACATTCCTTCTCCAGTAAAAAATAATGAGAGGTGGGGTCCGCATGTAAGAGAGAGGGGAAAAAAGGTTTAAGTGGGGTTGGGATCCAGCCTGTAATACAAATAGAGAGAAAGAGAGAGGAAGACAGAAGCCGACATTTTTATAATATCCAAAGTTTAATACAAATTATTATTTATGTCCAGAATCTCAGCCAATTTCGAAAAATGCTCAAGCCGGTTAGAAAATGACCGGGTCAGGGGGTAAGAGCTTACTCTTTTCTTTTCTTTTTTTCTTTTTTTAGAGACACTATGAAGAGCAAAATAATAAAATCTAACACTGAAAATTTAAATTTTTGTTTAAATTATTTGTTAGATTACTTCTTTTGATTTATAATTAGCATATTTATACTAAAATATACTAGATTACTGGAAATTATGTTGAATTACACTATATTACAATAAATTATGTTGAATTACACTAAATTACGTTAATTACGCTAAATTACAATAACTTCGCTAATTACGTTAAACTACGCAAAATTACGCTAAAGTAGACCGATTTTGTGCCATTTTTCATGAATCATAAAAAATAGTAAAAAAATTCCAAAAATAGTAAAAATTGGTATTCTACAAGTTCATTATGTAACTAATTTACTGAGCTACTTAGATTGAATAATATAAATGAAAATCTTAATCGGAAACTTCAACTCAAGTTTTGAGGCTCTTCTCTTAGTTTTTTGGCAATTCTGAATTTCAAAATCCTCCATAACTGGCACGGACGCATGCGCATTTCCGCAAGTTTTCCGAAAAGTGGTCATTTACTGAAATTGGACACTCGAGCGCCGTTTTATGGCCGTTTGAAGTTTCGCCGTCGTTTTCGCCTTTTCAGTGAAGATATCGTCCCTATTCATATGTAATTTAGTGTAATTTACCGTATTTTAGCGTAATGTAATGTAATTCAACATAATTTATTGTAATATAGTGTAATTCAACATAATTTCCAGTAATCTAGTGTATTTTAGTATAAATATGCTAATTATAAATCAAAAGAAGTAATCTAACAAAAAAATTTAAACAAAAATTTAAATTTTCAGTGTTAGATTTCATTATTTTGCTCTTCATAATGTCTCTAAAAAAAAAACGAGTAAGCCGGCCACAAAATGGCCGGCTTACTCCTACCCCCTAAGCCAGCCATTTTCTGGCCGGCTTGGGCATTTTTCAAAATTAGCTGAGATTCTGGGCATAAATAATAATTTGTATTAAACTTTGGATATTGATAAAAATGTCCGAGACAAAAGGGTGCCAACATTTTTATTAATATCCAAAGTTATTACAAATTAATAAATATACTCAGATTCTTGAGTTTTTTCAAAAATGTTCAAACCGGTCATTTTGTAGCCGGTTTTTTCTTCTTCTTTTTTTCCGTTTAAACCCTATAAATATACCCTAATCCCTCCTTACAATTCACACCTTCTTCCGTCTAATCCGTTCCAGGTAAGATTTTTATTTTATCTTATTTTATTTTTTTATTATATTTTAATTTTTTAGAATAATTAATTTAATTATTAAAAAAATTAAATTAAATTATTAAAAAACTAATTTAATTATTATAAATAATTAATTTAATTCCTTTAAACCCAAAATACTAATTCTTGAAATTTCCCTCCATTCTTTCTTGTCTATGCGCAATTAATGATGTGCTATGATAATGAACAGTGTGATTAGTAGTATAGTTATAGTCTATAGGTAATAGGAGCATATTAATAGTTTTTTTGGAAACCGTTCCAGAGGGATGCAACAGCGCGCGCGACATAGAGAAATTAGAAATGCGCGCCAAAATCAGAAAAATGAAAGATCAGATTGGCATGTGTCCTTTTGTGTAGCTTGTATATGCCTTATCTACACATGTTTATTTTCTGCCATTTTATATTTTTTTAATATTTTGTTTGTTAATTTTTTGCATTATTTTTGGTATTAAGGTAAGTTTGTACTTTTGAATTGCTAAAATTTGAGGATTTTTTAAATGTCAGAATTATGGACTTATAATTGTTCAATTTTTTAAATATTTTTTAAATTACTAAAATTAAAAAAAATATACAGATTTATAAAATTTATTTTTCTATAATTGTTTTTTTTTTCATTTTTAATATATGTGTGTAAATTTATTGCTTAGAGGAAATTTTTTAAATATTTTTTATAATATTGCAGCACTTTAAATCAATTACAACTAACAAAAATTTATAGTTGGCTAAACTAATTTAGTAAAAAATATATATAGAAAGACTAAAACTATGCAGGCGATGCGATAGTGCGAGAGAGAGAGAAATGAAAAATGCGCGCCACGATCAGAAAAAAGAAAAAAAAGAAAATCAGATTGTCATATAATCTTTTGTGTAGCTTGTACATGACTCAAGGGTTTAGAGTTTAGAGTTTAGGTGTTCTCTGATGCAGGTTAATTTCAATGTATTATATGTAGTGTGCACAAGATGTTCGATGAATTGTTTAGAGTTTAGGGTTTAGAATACATCACGTCTCCACAATCTCTCCGTTTCTCAGACAAGATATCATGTCTCCTATATAGAATACACCTTGTGCACTCTACATATAATACACCTTGTACACACTACGGCCCTGTTCTGCTAAGGAATAGGAATGGGAATAGGAATCAAAAAATTTTAACTACTTTTTACTGTTCACCGTGGGAAAAAAAAATTTCTCAAGAGTCTATTTTTTTTTCCCACGGCAACAGTGCCGTTGCCGAATGGGCCCTACATAAAAACCGGCCTCCTGCAATTTAATCCAACTTTTTGATTAAATTTATGCATTTGCTGGTATCAACAAAATAAATGTAGTTCCCAAGACATGAATAGTAATAGCAAAGGAGACATGATATATCTTGTTAAAAACGAGAAGAGCAAAGGAGATAATCGCCAGATCAATATCTTTCATTTCTTTAAAGTGCCAAGAGAGAAAATTAAAAAGAGAAGGCCAACAGACGCTGGTGTAATTGAATGCATCTGTTCAGAAAATAAATACAGACTAGTTAAAAAAATTTCATAAAAAAATATTATTATAAAAGTTTCTAAAAATCAAAGTATAAAAAAAAAAATTGATATTTAGATTGGTCTCGTTTGTAATTGACCCATTGCAATTGGGAGAGTAAAAAGAGAAATTTTCGTTTCCAAAATAAAAAGAGGATTTACTTTCCATTCTCTGAACTCTCGTCTTTCTTTAAAATGTGTTTTGAGAACAAATTTGATATTTTTTGGAATTTTTTTACTAGTTTTTAAAATAGATACAAAATCACTGTTTTTGGTCCACAATTTCCTAGAAAATATTCAATTTGTATTTATCTTAAAAAATAGTAAAAAAGTTTCAAAAATTATAAAATTTGATCTCTAAGCACATTTTAACGTGGATATTATGTTGAGCAGTTCGGATATTTTGTTTGAACTTTGAAATCGAAAATAAAGATATTGAGACACAATTGAAGCATGAAGCAATATTGGGACATTTGAGTCCTCTTTGAAAAATATAAATATAACTTGTTTTCATATTTTTGATATATGGATCACAAATTCACAATTCACAGTTCACATCGGACGAAGGCGGGAATAACATGGTGTAAAGTGCGGCTTTTCCCTTTCCAATGTAAGAAGAAGTACTAGAGGATCTATATATTATATTATATTATAAATTTAATTATATATACCTTGGAAGGAATTGGATCCACATTTTTCCAAGCTGGCTTGCTCTTCCAAACTGGTTTGGCAAGAAATTAAAAAAAGAGATTTTATTTTTGGAGGGAGGGTTTTAGTGTAACATTTAGCATTTAGCAAGAAAGAAAGAGTATCAATGCATCATCTCTAAACCCTAGCTAAACCCTGCTACTGCTAGCCATGGATCAAGATCAAGCTCCAATGATTGTTGATTACGATGGTCACTTTGAAAATTGCTAAACCCTGGCTAAACCCTGCTACTGCTAACCACTTTGAAAATTGCTGATCCAATGGTCCAGAAGATTTTACTGTTGTGTACAAATTACTGTTTTTTCAAAGTGGCTTAATAAATAGTAAAAAAATTCTAAAAAATGTAAAATTTGGTTTGCAAGTACATATTCGTATGGAGATCATGTTGAACGGTTCGGATCGACCGTTAGGATTTTGAAAACTCAAAAATTGAGCCGTAGCACAGAGGCCTCTATGCTATGCATAGCACCGTAGACACTTCCTATATATGTAAATGTGTCAATACAAGATATATTGGCTCTTGAGACCGACATTTTTATTAATATCCAAAGTTAATTACAAATTAATAAATTTATCCATGATTTTCAAGTTTTTCCAAAATTGTCCAAACCGGCCATAAAATGGCTGGTTTCCTCTTCTTCTTCTTTTTTTTAAACTATTTTTTTTGGAGACGCTATGAAAAGCAAGATAATGAAATCTAACACTGAAAATTCGAATTTTTTGTTTAAATTATTTGTTAGATTACTTCTTTTGATTTATAATTAGCATATTTATACTAAAATACGCTAGATTACTTGAATTTATGTTGAATTACACTATTACGTTAAATTACGCTAAATTATGTTAAATTAATCTAAAATACGGTAAATTACTGTTGGTCTTCATAGTGATATATAATTAGAAGCTATTTTTTGTTTCTCTTTTATCTTCATACTTTCATAGTGATTTATAATTAGAAACTATTTTTTTAAGAGACACTATGAAGAGCAAGATAATGAAATCTAACACTAAAAGTTCGAATATTTTGTTTAAATTATTTGTTAGACTACTTCTTTTGATGTATACTTAACATATTTATACTAAAAATACGCTAAATTACTTGAAATTATGTTGAATTACACTATATTACATTAAATTAAGCTAAATTATGTTAAATTACGCTAAAATACGGTAAATTCTGGTAAATTACATATGAATATGGATGATATCTTTACTGAGAAGGCGAAAAACGACAACGAAACTTCAAATGGCCATAAAACAGCTCTCGAGTGTCCGATTTCAGCAAATAACCACTTTTCGAAAAGCTTGCGAAAATACGCATGCGTCGGTGCCGCGATGCCGAATTTCAAAATTCAGAATTGCCAAAAAACTAAGGGAAGAGCCTCAAAACTTGAGTAGAAGTTTCCGATTAAGATTTTCATTTCTATTATTCAATCTAAGTAGCTCAGTAAATTAAGTTACATAATGAACTTGTAGAATACTAATTTTTACTATTTTTACGAAAGTTTTTTACTATTTTTTATGATTCATGAAAGATGGCACAAAATCGGTCTACTTTAGCGTAATTTTACATAGTTTAGCGTAATTTATCATATTTCAGCATAATTAACGAAGTTATTGTAATTTAACGTAATTTAGTGTAATTCAACATGATTTATTGTAATATAGTGTAATTCAACATAATTTCAAGTAATCTAGTGTATTTTAGTATAAATATGCTAATTATAAATCAAAAGAAGTAATATAACAAAAAATTTAAACAAAAAATTCGAATTTTCAGTGTTAGATTTCATTATCTTGCTCTTCATAGTGTCTCTCAAAAGAAGAAAAAAGAAGAAGAGAAAACCGGCTATTTTATGGCCGGTTTGGACAATTTTGGAAAAAGTCATGGGTACATTTATTAATTTGTAATTAAATTTGGATATTAATAAAAATGTCGGCTCTTGAGACTAGGGCTGCACAAAAAATTCGTAGTTCGTAATTCGATTCGAGTTTGATTCGAAAAAGTTTGTAAAAAGTTCGATTCGAAATTGAGTTCGTTCGAAATTAATTCAAATCAAACTTAGTTCAAAATTAAGTCAAACCAAACTCAAACTGGACCTAGTTCGTTCGAAATAGGTTCGCAAACCAAACTTAGTTCGAAATTAACTCAAACGTGAACTGTTGATTTCTGCTAATAATGAACTTTAATATTTTATTTAGGATAATATTTGGGTTTGTAATAATTCTAAGAGTTTGGTGATTGTTTTGTACTTCTATTGATATTTAAATTGCACTTTGAATACTTTGGATATTTGAAAACTTTGGTGATGTTGCTCCTGTTGGCTATTTGGAAAACTTTGGATTATGTTATTGTACTGAACTTTGATTGATTGTACTAAACTTTGGTGTTTGATATAAATTCTGGTATTTGTAATGAACTTTGATATAAACTTTAGTGTACTGTGTAATTAGAATTCAGAATGACTGAGTTTTTATTGAAGTGTTGTAATTTCGAACTATGGCCCAGCCATAAGTCATAACTCGTAAGTCGTAACAAAGTTCGTAAAATTTCAAAATTGAGTTTGTAAAAAAATCGATTCGAAATTAATTCAAACCAAACTCAAACTGGGGTAAGTTCGATTCGGTTCGGTTCGTTTGCAACCCTACTTGAGACAACCGCCTATGATTAAAATATATATTTTATTTGCTACATTTATTACTTTCTAGGAAATACCAATCTTTTTACAGATTTATAATTCCAGCAGCATATTTATTTCTGCTTGGATTTACGAAGGAGGATCTTAATTAAGTGATTTTTTCAAAGACAGGTTGAACGACCTTTATCTTCTCCAAAAGTACTTTCTTTTTTAATTACTTTTTTGAAGAGAGATGAGTCGTTTTAAAATTTATATAAGAAATTAAATCTCATAAAAATTAATTTTTAATGCTCACTTGAAAAGAAAGATATGTTTGATATAAGTTAGAGAGTGGCTAATATCAAAACGTTTGTTTCTGGACTCAAGAACATACAAGTTTTAAACCGTCCGATCTATTTTAGAATTCGTGCTTGATTAGATCAAATCGCTGATATCCACTAAGAGAGATAGAGAGAAAAGGGAGGGAGCATACCGGAGGAGGCGCTGGAGAGCGACAAGAGATTAAGAGTCAGAGGAGGAGAGCAAGGCTCGAGTCGCTGGAGAGAGATGAGGCGCGAAGGAGGAGACACCGTGGTGGAGAGAGTGGAGGTTGCCGTCGTGAGAAAATGGCACAGACTATGGTGCGACTTAGAAGAAGGAGAAGAGTGTAGCGATTTAGGGTTTACGTGATTTTGAAGGAGAAGAGAACGAGAGAGAGAGAGTCGGGGAAAGAGGCGGGCGAAAGGAAAACGAAATCAGCGTAACGAAGCGAAATTCCTGATTTCTCCGTTCCGCTCTCTTCGAATCAGCGACTTGATCTGATCTGATCAAGCACGAATCCTAAAATAAATCGAACGGTTTAAAACTTGTTGTTCCTGAGTTAAGGAACAAACGTTTTAATATTAGCCTCTATATATATATATATATAGAGAGAGAGAGAGAGAGAGGGAGGGGGGGGGGGGCTAATATCAAAACGTTTGCACCAATGTCCTCGTGCAACCAAGTCATTTTTGGATTTTCAAAGTCCAAACTGTCGATCTAAACCGTTAGATGTGATCTCTATATTAAAATCTGCTTGGAGACCAAATTTTACATTTTTTTTGAATTTTTTTACTATTTATTAAGCCACTTTGAAAATTGCTATTTTATATATACATTTTTTGTTAATTTTGAGTTTTATGAGAATTTTGTGTACAAAAAATAATAATAATTTATAAAGAGTGAGGCTACTGTACTATGCATAGCACAGTTGGGTCCGTGCTACGGCTTAATATTTGAGTTTTCAAAATCCTAACGGTCAATCCGAACCGTTCAACATGATTATAAAATGAATATGTACTTGCAAACCAAATTTTACATTTTTACGAATTTTTTTACTATTTTATTAAATAGGTAGAAAATCACTTGATCTGAAAATTCTGGACCATCCAAAAACAGTGATTTTCTACCAATCTAAAAAAATAGTAAAAAATTGAAAAAATGTAAAATTTGGTTTGCAAGTACATATTCATTTTATAATCATGTTGAACGGTTTGGATCGACCATTAGAATTTTGAAAACTCTATTGAGCCGTAGCACGGACCAAATCCGTGCTATGCATAGTACCGTAGCCTTACTCATTTATAAATGATCGTTGCAAATAATCAATTCATTTCTTTTGATCTAGTCAAAATGCATAGCTCTCTAATGACATGTTCATTGTTTAACCTAATCAAATGCATAGCTTCCTAAATGAATACCGGTATTATGGTCACAATTAAGGATCACATCAAATATAATACAGTTTATATAAACAAACCTTCTTTTGCCAATTTTTTTATTAATATCCTCGATTAAAAAACCAATCCAGAAATGCTCTCATTTTTTTTTTTTTTTTTAAATACCCCAACCGCCAGAATTGCTCTCAAGTTTTTTTTTTTTTTTTTGTTTAAGATGCACTATGCTGTTCTTATTTTTACCAATACGGGATTCAACTAATGATTAAAATCACCTAGAAATTCCAGTAAATAGAAAATCAGGTACAAGGACTTTTGTCGTGTTGTTATTTTTGTGTGTATGATTTGATGGCCATCCATGATGCATAGCTATGTCTACTGTCTTATTTTGTTTGGGGTTGTTACACTGTATCAGCAAGTGTGCTAATGAGTAATGACATCTCTTTATACATGATGACTGGTACAGGTACTCAAAAGAGTGGTACAGAGCTTGACAGGTCTTATATATGTTTTTTATTTTCATGTTATATAAAAAACAAAGTGACAAAACAATTCATAAGAGATGCAAAACCAATTCCTGTCAACATTCAGAGGTGTGTTTCCTGCAATCTAATCCTTGTCAGTCTTTACATAGGTAATTTTACAAGTTAGTTCTTGCTTTTTTTGTTTTAATCATATTATATGTATATACATTAATCTTATGTCTGACAATGGCTCACAACATGAAATCAAGTTCATTTGAGCAGTATTCATTGCCATGTCAGATTCCTGAGATGATGTCCTTTTGCATAGGTGACCTTGTATTTATTATTATTTATATAGTTTATCTTAATGAGCAAGTATTACAAGGACCAAACAGTGAAACATTTTTATAGAGAATCATGAGATGTTCTTGCTGGCCATGATGATGTTGTGAAATCAAGTTCACTGTTCTACATGAAAAACTTGGGCTTCTTTTTTCATTCAGGCTATAAAAAGTATAAAAAACATACATGAAAATCTCCTTTTATCATAAAAAAACATAAGATGTGAACATAGAAACCTACAAAGTGCAATTAGAAATAGAACCTACAAACTGAAACTAAATATAAAGAAACTGGAAGTCAATTTTGCTACGCAGTTTGAAAGGCGAGACAGTCCTGTCCTCCTTGCCCAATTTGCTGAATCGAAATCAGCTGAAATCCGAGATTCATGAACAGTACTCCTGAAATTCCTAAAATCCGAGATCCATCCGTCCAACTTTTTCTGTGCACGCATCTCGAAACAACTCATTTTTCTGTGTACGCATCTCGAAATAATTCAATGGTTGGATTCGGAATTTCAGAGTTACTGTTGATGATCTCAGATTTCAGCAGATTTGGATCCCAATTTGCTACAACATGGCACTGTAGATGATTCATGATTGTGCTAATCTCCATTTCATTAACAAAGCACATTACATCCATAGTAACTAGTTCCTACCCAATTCCTTTAATTTGTGAGTGATATGCATCATTCATTCAACAGTGTAATATGAGCAAGGGACCAAGCAGTGTACTGATCCAACCTGTACCAGTAGAGCATACCATAGAAGCACTCCCATATTTCCCATGATTCCCAAAGTACCCCTTAATAGTTCCCACAAAAAACTTTTTTTTTTCTTATCTTACATCCTACCCCTATCTATTGAAATCAAGAAAGTGTTTACAATAATAAAATACACTGATTGTAGACACTCGTGAAAACAATACTGAAAACCCATAACAACATCACATTACTTCAATTAGCAAAAAAAGGATACAATGCACAATTTTCTTTTTTTCCAAGAATCCCAATTTAGAAATATTTCAAAAGCAAATCATTTCCAACTCTACCCATTGGATGTTAAAACCTTGTCATCTCAATCCAACATGGAGATTTCATCAATAACCACGTTTTATTTTTTTTAACCTTTAAAAACCTTAGAGGATTACCATAAGATCTCTACTCATACAAAGAAGATCAAAGCACATGAGCACACACATGACATCACAAATTTGCTTAATTTTTCACAACAAAGATATTAATTAGTGGTCTCACTAAAAGAAAGGATGGTTCCAAGAAGATATCAGCGATACCACTAGAATTCAAACATCCTGCCACCACACCCATTCCTTTCCTATGCAAGCATATGTAAGCAATTAATTAATGCACTAAAATAGCTGAATTATAGGTATATCAGATAAGTTAGACAACATTATAACATATCACAATACTAACATGCTCCAAAATTCCTATTAATAACTACTATATATTTCATCACTAACAGTTTCCAAAATGCCTATTAATAACTACTATTATATCATCACTAATGGTACTAAAACCATAACCAAAAGAAAAGCGTGCCTGTTATCAAAACAACCCGACTAATCACCTACAAAATGGAACACCATTCTCACCGACTAATCATCCACCATCTCATCAGCCAGGATTTCAAACAACTCGGCAATCAGATTCTCCTCCCTTGCGTGCAACTTAATTGCATCCATCCGCAGCATCTTGGTTTTTGCCTCTAAATCATGTGCCCCCGACTCCCCAATATGTTCAACCACTTCCTCGACTGTAGAAAACCATCTCAGACATTTCTCTGTACTGATCATGTCCTTGATCAGTCCCTCAAGGTAAAAATGAGAGCTCCCTTTCTTCCGTTTACTGTCACGCTTTGTCTCTGCATCATCACGGTTGGTTTCCTGTGAAGCCCCTTGTTTTGATCCATTACTGCCATCTTCATACAGTTTGGTGCACAAATCAAAGACAACCTTATCATGAGGCGTTGAGAATTTGATATTGGACCCCTTCTTCTTGTTCTGATTATAGTTAAACTTCATTGTGCGCATCTTGTTAAAAAGTTGTTTGACAGTGACAGGGAAGCTGATTGAGCCGCTTATAGTAGAGATAAAAGATGCATAATCCTTACTAGGAGGGAGTTTACCATTTTTGAGTTGGTAGTCAGACAAGGCCCAAAGGAGAGTCATTTCGTCCTCCAGAGTCCAGATTCGCTGGATAGCCGACTTCTTCTTCTGAGAATTCTCAGGTGACTTCTCCACTTGTTCTTCTTCTTGTTCTTGTTCTTGTTCCTCTTCTTGTTCCTCCTCTTCAGATGAATCCTTGGGTTCTAAAGGTTTCTGGGGAGGCTGAATCTCCACCGTTTCTTCTTCCTCTTCGTTTTCTTCAGATGAATCCTCCGGTTCTGAGCATTTCTGGGGAGTAAGGGTTTTGATCGGCGGGTGCGGGTTGGGATTGGGATCGGACGATTCGGAAGAAGAAGAAGAAGAGGAGGAGGAAGCCATGTATACAGAGGAGAGGAAAGAAGAAATTAAATGGGTTTGATGGAGGAAATGAAATGAAATGAAACGGTGAGTGAGTGAGCGAGTGAGTCGCTGGCTGGTTTCATTAAATTAATTTACCAGTTTGCCCTCCAACCCAACCCTATCACCCTATGTCCCTAATCCCTATGTATAAAATAAAAAATGTATCCCCTCTTCTGATTCTCAAACAATTCTTGGAATGAATAATTGTTGGAATGAATTTACAACACATTTTCTCGTACGTACGGTCTCCTATATATATATATATATATATATATATATAGAGAGAGTGGCTAATATCAAAACGTTTGTTCCTAGCCTCCGGTGCAACCAAGTTGTTTTCGGGTTTTCAAAGTTCAAACGGTCGATGTGAACCGTTAGATGTTTAATCTATATTAAAATATGCTTGGAGACCAAATTTTACATTTTTTGGAATTTTTTTGCTATTTATTAAGCCACTTTGAAATTTGCTGATTCGGGTGAACAGTGAAAACAGTGCAACTAACTTCTGGACCATGTGATCAGTAATTTTCAAAGTGGCTTAATAAATAGCAAAAAAATTCCAAAAAATATAAAATTTAGTCTCCAAGCACATTTCAATATAGAGAACATGTTGAACGGTTCGGATCGACCGTTTGGACTTTGAAAACCCGAAAACAACTTGGTTGCACCGGGGGCTAGGAACAAACGTTTTGATATTAGCCACTCTCTATATATATATATATATAGAGAGTGGCTAATATCAAAACGTTTGTTCCTAGCCCCCGGTGCAACCAAGTTGTTTTCGGGTTTTCAAAGTTCAAACGGTCGATGTGAACCGTTAGATGTTTAATCTATATTAAAATATGCTTGGAGACCAAATTTTACATTTTTTGGAATTTTTTTGCTATTTATTAAGCCACTTTGAAATTTGCTGATCCGGGTGAACAGTAAAAACAGTGCAACTAAATTCTGGGCCATGTGATCAGCAATTTTCAAAGTGGCTTAATAAATAGCAAAAAAATTCCAAAAAATATAAAATTTAGTCTCCAAGCACATTTCAATATAGAGAACATGTTGAACGGTTTGGATCGACCGTTTGGACTTTGAAAACCCGAAAACAACTTGGTTGCACCGGGGGCTAGGAACAAACGTTTTGATATTAGCCACTCTCTCTCTATATATATATATATAGAGAGAGAGAATGGCTAATATACAAACGTTTGTTCCTAGGCTCAGGAACAAACGTTTGTATATTAGCCATTCTATATATATATATATATATATATATATATATATAGAGAGAGAGATGGGCTATGGTGCATTGCAATGCATAGGCACCCTTGTGCATTGGACCATAAATCACCGATTCAAAGTCCAAATGACCGATCCAAACCGTTCATCTTGTTCTCCATATTAATATGTGCTTGGAGACCAAATTTTACATTTTTTGGAATTTTTTTGCTATTTATTAAGCTACTTTGAAAATTGCTGATCCGGGTGAACAGTAAAAACAGTGCAACTAAATTCTGAACCATGTGATCAGCAATTTTCAAAGTGGCTTAATAAATAGTAAAAAAATTCCAAAAAATGTAAAATTTGGTCTCCAACTACATATTAATATGGAGAACAAGATGAACGGTTTGGATCGGTCATTTGGACTTTGAATCGGTGATTTATGGTCCAATGCACAAGGGTGCCTATGCATTGCAATGTATAATAGCCCATCTCTCTCTATATATATATATATATATATATATATATAGAGCTGGGCTATGGTGAGTTGTGAAGTAAGATGTCATTTTTACTTCACGCTCATATTTTCATTTTGAAAATCCAAACAACCGATCCGAACCGCTCAACATGTTCTCTATATTGAAATGTGCTTGGAGACTAAATTTTACATTTTTTGGAATTTTTTTACTATTTATTAAGCCACTTTGAAAATCGCTGATCCGGTGGTCCAGAAATTTTTACTGTTTTTTACTGTTCACAGTGGATCGGCGATTTCAATGTGGCTTAATAAATAGTAAAAAATTTCCAAAAAATGTAAAATTTAGTCTCCAAGCACATTTCAATATTTAGAAAAAGTTGAACGGTTCGGATCGGTTGTTTGGATTTTCAAAATGAAAATATGGCGTGAAGTAAACGACATTTTACTTCGCAACTCACCATAGCCTATCTATATATATATATATATATATATATGTGTTGACATATTTGTTCAAATTTTTAATTTTGTTGAGACAATTCAAAATGATATATTAAATTTGTTCGAAATTTATACATATACACTTTTAGTGTACATTTATACTATGTAAATATATGTTGCGAGGACAAATCGGTGTTTAATTGATATGGATCATATATATATTAAGTCATAAAGTAATAATAACAGACATGTATGTATACTGCTGTTATTATTGATGTCTTGGGAACTAATTTATTTTTTCATACTCAGAAAATGCATAAATTTAATCAAAAAGTTCGATTAAATTGCTCGAGTTTTCATGTCGATATATAATTCAGGTGCTGAAAATAATAAATATTATAACATTTTTATATGCATTTCTGGATTTTTTTAAATAGAATTAAACAAAATTCTTCAGATGAAAGGAGCACCCGATCCGATGAATGTAATTTACAAAAAGCAGCTTCACCTTAGCAAATGTTCGATCGGTACAAATAGAAAACAGATTTATCCACCGCAACAACGTACGGTTCAGTAAACCTAATTTTAGATCCAAAATTAGGTGCCACAAAAAATCTCACTCATGATTAGAGGGGAGCTTTTTATTTGAAAATACCATAACAAATTGTCATAATCTAACTTGCTTAAACCGTACATAATTTAACAAAAAATTAGCTATAAGCAAATTTAATAAAATCAAATAGCTACCTTCTTGTCATTTCTCACGATCCTATATGTCACATGCTCACAGTTATCTTATTGTCACAGAACTACAAAGTTGGATTTGGGTTTGGATTTGATCCGGTTGAGATTGGATGTGACATGATTTCATATAATTAACTCAGTTCTTAATGAGCGAGTTCGGGTATGTTCATGCTCGGTTCATTAAATTAACAAGCAAGTTGATTATGAGCAAGTTGTTAGCGAGCTTTTAACGAACGAGTTACGAGCGAATCACGAGTTATGAGCGATTTACTCACCCATAGGTACGGGTACGTAATTAATTGGTGAATATATATATAGTTGCCATTTTTTATGATACAAATTGAGGCATGTATGTATTCATTAAAAAACAAGGTGTACACAAAATGCGACGAAATTGAATGATGGAAGATATCGACATACATACAAAATGTGCTGGTAATTATATATATATGTAGTTCGGTGAATTTGTTCGCATGCATAATAAATTTTTCTACATGTACTTGATAAGTTATATAATTGCAAAATACAAGATATAGCTAGCATTTAATTTACAGGCAGTACATATATCAAGTATTTGATAATATATATGTGAAGAATTGCATTCTTGCAACACATGAATGCATTTTAGCATTAATTATTTGTACTTGGCATAAACATATAAATTAGCATAAATAGTTTTTCCCAATATGTGGCATGCAATTAACTATACTTTTTGTTGATTTAATTTATGACGTTAAATGAGGGCTGAATTGATTAAGAATATCACCAAATATATAGTCAAATACACACAAATTAACATAATTTAATTAGGTTGCAGCAATGCAGCATATATAATTTGTTTGCTACATGAAGAATTAATTAGAATGCCTAATGTTCTGTCTCTAGTGGGTGGGACCCATGCACAGAAGCAATTTTCAATGTGCCACTAACTTTGACTTTGAATTGTTTATATATACTAAAATAAAATAAAATACTAACTAAAAAAACTGGGGTACTTACTTGTCATCCTGATTCCTGACTACTATTGATGATAGATAGAGAAAATATTATGATTATTATTATCTTTCAGGAAATATATATCATGATTGCTTTACTCCTGTGCTATATATGGGCAGTGGGCTGTGGCCTAGGAGATTATTGAACATCTATTATTTTAATGTAATTATTGAACATGTTAATTATCTACCAATCAATATATATACATCAATACATCATGCATGTTCCATTGACCATTCATTCCGGTCTGAAAGTAAAAAGACATAAATTAAAGCAGATTAAGGAGAGACTGAGAGTCTACACTCTTACTATTTTTTAATTAATGTTATTTTCAAATATAAGCAAGAATCAAATATATATATATATATATATATGCAGCTAGCAATTAATTAAGTTGAGGCGGACTAGTACTGTCGGGCGTCCTAAATTTCCAAATATTATTAATTACTTGTGAATTAAGTTTATTTTGCTAATTTTAAAATGATGTAATATTCACTCTTCTGCAAAAAATAAAAAATTGTTGGAATGAATTTAGTTGTTGTTGTGTACATTATTTTTTGCTTTAATCAATTTCAGACACATTAAGTGTCATACAATCATCAGCATTGACATATTTGCTCAAATTTTCACCGTCTAAGTGCAGAATAAATTTATTTGAGATAATTAAAAAAGACATATTAATTTTATTCAAAATTTAGACACACACACACACACTTGTAGTTATAATATAAAAATTGTTGCTTAATTGCATTGCTAGTTTTATAATTCATGGAAGGAAGGAAATGCAATTCAATATGAGAGGTCTACCAAGTATTATAATATAAAATTTTGGGAGGACGTTTTAGATTACTATGCATAATTAATAATATTATGCGCGCATGGTTGAATATATTATTTTAAAAGAAAAGGCAATTTGTATCCCATTCCCACGCATTGCAAAAGGCATTAAAAATGATTAAAAATAATATATGCGGGTTTTCCTTTCCGATGTAATTAAGAAGACTAGAGGATCTTTTAATTAATTATACTATATACTATATACTACAGTAAGTACTATACCTTATACCTTGGAAGGAAGGAATTGGATCCACATTCCACATTCCACTAGCTCAATTACAGAAGAGAATCAAAAGTGCATAAAAAATGGCATTCAAGTTTCATTTCTGCTTGTAAAATCATGGCATTCAAGTGCTCAAATAAATGCTCTTCACATAAAAAATGCCCTCTTCCCAATAGAAGCTATTAAAAAAAAAAGCAGTTACAGATAAACAAATGAGAAATAAACTTTTTTTTTTTAAAAGCGATGAAAATTATATTTGCACAAGGACCTATCTCTCTACAGTTATCTCTGTTTTTTTTTTTTTTTTTTTGCACAAGGACTTGTGAGTGCAAATGTACAATCCTCGTATGAACAAAAGATGAATAATTAGTACAAACTGAGATTGAATAATAAAAAAATGTGTTATGGACCCAGCACCTATATGAAAGCTTGGGGCCCCATTTCCTCTCTATTCTTCTAAGTAGTTATCTAGCTTTTATCTATAAATGGATCACCAAATATTCAGTTCAAATGTGAGCAACATAGGCACCGTTTCAATTAATACAAGAATTGAACTAAAACCATTAATTATAAAAATCATCTCTTTTCTCCGATTCATATCAAAAGTCACCTCTATAGCAATTGAAAATTTCACTAAAGCAGCATCTAGCCAGACATTATCTATGCCCCCATACAACGTAACAGAGAACCAGTGATTATTATATATTATTTTGTATGATAAATGCATTCTTCTACAGTTCCTTTGTAATAGACTAATAGTCGAAGCCATTTTTTAAGCATGATGATTTAACAAAAAATGTCATATGTACAGAATAAAATTAGATAACTATTAGACCACAATTAATATAACACTCCGCCATGATTCTAGGACTTGCATTAATTTAAACAAAGTCACTTTCATATATAGCTTTGCTTGTATTGCTTATTTTTGTTGGAGCTAAATATCCTAGCCGTGTGTATCGTGTTGACATGGTTTTAATTATGTCTGAAGCATGCATGATATATGACAGAACTTTGACAAATAAATAGCTAGAAACAGTTAAACAACTACCCACAAATTCTGACCTGGAACCTCCCTCTTCTACAGTTTTCCTTAATGAATAATACAAGTACATCAAACGCAACCTTAATTTCAAAATCTTATGTGATCTTGTAGAAGATTCAACAGTACCCACGCAAACTAAAATGTAACACCAACAAATTAGAAATATATATACCTGAGCAAACTAAATGCAACACCAATGAATTAGTAATATATCCGAGCCAACAACTATCTACAGTGATGGAGCAGAAGTGTGGTTCTGCATTTGCTGGTAACAGAAATAGGCTGTCAGAGGGTTAGGGAGAAAGTTACAAATTCATCCTACATCAAAACTAAACCTATAAATTGTTAATGATCATATTATTGGCAATTAATAACCTACCTAGGGCTCTGAAACAGGTTTCTAAATTAATAGTGGCAGCATTGATTGTCTTCCCTAGTGAAGAACTGATTCAAAACCCAAATTGATTCATTTCAAAGAGTACTGGACTGCCTATGCAGTCGGAAAAGAAACGGAAAAGAAAAATCCAAAGATTCAACATTTTCAACATTTTAGTTATAATGTTTTACAGTGTGATACTTGCCAAAATAGAATCTTCATAAACTGCAGTAGTAACAACCATGCAAGATATAGTAGTTAAATGCAAAGATATAATAGTAAAATGCAAGATATAGTAACTTTCATAAATCGAACCATCAATAACAGCTAAAATACAAAAAATTCAGTAGTTAAAAGAGCAAGCAATAACCAACAGATGAGATCAAATATAGCAGTATCTAAATCGAAGGTATTGGTTTAAGGGGTTTTCAGCGAACATCCCAGAGCAATGAAAGCAAATTGCACAAGAAAAAAATTAGGGTTAAAAGAAAACAAAATAGGGTTAAATTACCTCCGGTTCTGCCGGCTGCCTCCGTTGCTCTCGCTGATCTCGTGATCCACCTCGCACAAAATCGTATACACTTGTGATTTGTCTTAGTAAATCTCTACTTAAACATTTCCTAGAATAATTCCACTGCAATTCCCAAAAAGACCTTACACAAAACACTAGACTTGATCCCCTATAATCACAACCAAAAACTATTAAAACATGTATCAGTCAGAAAGCAGGAGCGAGTCTTTTCAAAGTCTCAAGAATGCCGTAGTAATAATTCCACTGTGGGTGCTGATGTGGTGTAATAGCGGATTGCCCAAATGGGTTTTCCTTCACAAATTCTGGAATGTTCTCAACCACAGATATTTTTTCTAGGCAAAATGGGTTATGTACCCATCAAAAATCAAAAATTTGGATATTTGCCCATCAAATCTTCAAATTGGGGTATTTGCCCATCAAATTTATAAAATCTTGGAAATTTACCCATAATGATATTAAAACTGATTATTTAAAAAAAAAATATGTATTAAAAATATTTATTCCAATTTTACCCTCCTCACCAGTTCTTTTCCCGCCTGACTTTCGTCTCCTCTTCTCCATCGCGCTCTCTCGTTCAAATCTCGCCTGACCCTTCGTCTCCTCTTTTCCATCGCGCTCAAAGCACAGTCGCTCTCTCTCTCTCTCTCTCGTTTAGACTATTCTCCGCCTCTAGTCGCTCTCTCTCTCTCGTTCATACTATGTCGGGCACTGGAGCGACAGGGATGAACCCGCTAACGAAAAACGGAAAAGAACCCGCTAATACTACACTGGAGTGACTGGAGGCGCGAAGAGGGCAAAATTGGAATAAATTTTTTTAATACAGATTTTTTTTTAAAATTATCAGTTTTAATATCAATATGGGTAAATTTCCAAGATTTTATAAATTTGATGGGCAAATACCCCAATTTGAAGATTTGATGGGCAAATATCCAAATTCTTGACTTTTGATGGGTACATAACCAATTTTGCCTTTTTTCTAAATATATCCTGATTTCTCCTCCTCTACCTGCTCATAACAAATTATCAATTATAAAGAATTAACCAATAAGATCATGCATTTATTATTAACATTTATTATTTTGCAAATGAAAGAAGTAACAAACTAACCCAAGGAATTGTCCTCTTTGTTGTAGAATGTGTATGGATATGGAAAAATCGCTGTGCAAGGCTGCAATAGAAATTTAGACAAGTATTAATTAGAGACTATTTTAATAACCAAAAAACTTAAAATTGCCAGGATATCTGCATGTATTATTGTCCTATAAAAATGGTCAACAGGGTATTTGTTAAATATTGACAAATTGATCCTTCATACTAGGTTTGGAAATCATGAACATATATGCACAACTGTGATCATTTTTGCTTTACTAATCCTTGACTTTCACATCTTGTAAATAACCAACAGATGCTAATGCTAAATGGTTATATAAACTTATAACTCAGTAAGATGTTGAGATAAATTGCAAATCATATAATGTTGGTATTCTCAGCTGCTGCTGTAAGTAAAAAAGGTTAAAAAAAAAAAAAAAAAAAGAAATAAAAAGGGTTGTAGGTTAAGCAACATACAGGGTTACGCAAGGCCTTGCCAGGAGAATCGTCGACAAGAAGAGTATTAGATGGTGTAAATCGCCCCTTTTCCCATGCCAAATCAGCTTCAACATTTTCCCACAGTTTGTTTAATTCTTTAAAAAACAAGGGTTTTTTTTCCACGGTTTTGAACTTTGTATCTGTGCATTTTGATTGGTCCTGTGAGTAATCAAGGCAAATAAAATGAAAAAAATATCAATACAACTCAGGGAAGAGACTGTAAAATGTATATTACTGAAACTATAAATAAATGTTGCGTACCCAACAAAATAATAGCTTATTTTTCATTTCTCCAAAAAGATGGTGGACAGCTTCCTCTAGGTTATGCCTGCAGAATCAGAATAAGAAAAAAAAAGATATCAGTAGGAAGATCAAACTTATGAAACACAATAGAACTGGTGCTTCAAGAAAATCCTGCTGCTATATAATATTTATATAATTCAAAGATCGAACTTACTGCTTTCTTGATGACCAAACTCCAACTTCAAAGTTTGCGAAACAAAACTTGAGAAAATCAACACAGAAGGGCCTCGTGAAACCTGCAGACATAAAAGAAAAGAAAATTAACACCGAGTAAATACATTACTCTGTAGTATAAGAATTAAAGAGTAATAATTGTTTTGTTACCTAATTTGCCGCTGATCTTGAAATTTGCATATTGTTGATATTTATAATCTGAAGCAATATCAACTAATATCCCATTTATATCAAGAACTAGAAGATTTTTCTTGCATGGTGGCAGCAATTCTTTGCACAGAAGGACATTATTACTATAGGTAGATGAAACAGCTTCTAGTTGTACCTCCGCGGCCATCTCAGTAATGGCAGCTTCCGTCTTATTCTCATGGCATGATGACATAATATCTTTTTCATCACCTTCCCTTTTCTTTTTGGTATTCCCTCCCTCATGACTGCCACTCCATATATCTTTTTCACCTGTTTGTAAAAAGGTATATAGAAGTTAATTCAAGACACAAGTATCAGTACCTGTTTGCTAATAGGACAAAGTAACCTATTTTTAGTTAGCTATATATATATATAATGGGCTGATTGGTATGGTAAGAAAGACCTTGTAATCACCTACCTGGTTTCTCTGCTTTCTCCTTGTGTGAAAGCGAAACTTGATTTCTATCTTCTTCTACTTGAGGTTTATGCTTAATGATTACTGGGGACTCAGAATCATGCCTGGAGTTATTTCCAGATATGTCTTTCTCTTTCTCCAAGCATAGAGGGAGAGGTGCTTCTTTAATATATTCTTGTTCACAAACTGCTATACTAGCATCATTAGTCTCTGCTTTTCTAGATTCTCCCTTATTGGCATTACAATAGCTATCATTTGATGGTTGATTTTCACCATGACCTGTCACTAAATTGATTTAGCTGAATTTCTATTCTCAGTTTTCAGTCTTCTGTTTTAAAGGTGGTATGTAATACTTATACTAGGAAAGGAAAGGTATTCAATTCACTTAAGAGAGAGATTTTGATCTGATTACAAAATTTAAATGAGCATATACATATGAACAAGCTATCATTAAGTTGTACGCACATTTAATTTCTCAAGGAAATTAAGCTTGTTAACTCTATAAGAATGACTAAATCAATTTATGACCATCTAATCTAATTCCTCTTGAATGGCATGTACGTACCTTGCAACTCTTCTTCTTCTTCTGTCAAAACTACTGTACCAATTGTTTGAGTCACCTCTAAAAAAGATCCATCCTTCTTAATTATGTCGCCATCTTTTCTAACTACTTTCTTCTTTGCATCATCATTTTTAGCTTTCTTCTTTGCTGGTCCTACACCACACACACACACACTTTGGTTAATTAGCATCCTTAATCATATCTCATTTTCATTTCTTCCTTGATCAGCAATTTGGTTGAATTTGGGTGTATTAAGTTACTAGGATTGCAGAAATCAAAAGGTATTGTGTCTAAAGCTTAATTAGGCTTTAAATGGGATCTGGGCAAAATTCAAATTGGTAAAAACCAATACCTAACTTTTCATGTAACATTTCATTACCAGTCATTGCAGAGAGTTGGCATAACAACCATAGACAGGCAATTCAGAATGCTGTTTTAGGTGTATCTGGTTCAAAAAGAAAAAAACTTGTGATTTTTAGAACAATTGTAGTTCATAACAATCTAATACCTGGAATTTCTTGGGACTCAGAATCATGCCTCGAGTTTTTTCCAGATATGTCTTTCGCTTTCTCCGAGCAGAGATGTGCTTCTTTAATATATTCAGCTTCACAAACTGCTATACTAGCATCATTAGTCTCTGATTTTCTAGATTCTCCATCCTTGGCATCACAATAGCTATCATTTGATGGTCGATTTTCACCATGACCTATCACTAAATTGATTTAGATGAATTTCCATTCTCAGTCTTCTGCTTTAAAGGTGGTATGTAATACTTATACTAGGAAAGGAAAGGTATTCAATTCACTTAGGAGAGAGATTTTGATATGATTAGAAAATTTAAATGAGCATATATATATATATGAACAAGCTATCATTAAGTTGTACATACATTTAATTTCTCAAGGAAATTAAACTTGTTAACTCTATAAGAATGACTAAATCAATTTATGACCATCTAATCTTAATTACTGTTGAATGGCATGTACGTACCTTGAAACTCTTCTTCTCCTACTTTCCTCGATTGTGTTGGTCCTAGAGTAGCAGTATCTTCAAAAGACGCAATATTTCTCTTGCGCTTCGTCTTCTTCTTTAAAGAAGTGTTTACAACTTCATTTGGGCCAGCAAAGAGAACAACTGGTTGCTTATCAGTATGAGTCGCCACCAAAGCTTTGAGAAAACAGCCCCCCTCCATCTGAAGGACAGCAGAGATCGACAGGGTTTCCAACAAGTGGTACTCTTTTCCTTGCCAGCGTGTCTGCAAGGCAAGGCTAGGCCATATGTATATCAATTAAATCAAATTAAATTACATCTACAGCACAACACAACACAGGTTAAAGGAATATGACCAACCATAAGAGCCGCTATGTTGATTTGTCCAACTTCAGGGAAGCAAAGTCCATGGTCACTTGCAAACTTTCCTGATCAAAACAATACTTTGTGGTTATAATCCCAACTATTTCAAAACGAAAAGCAATAACAAAGTAAAGTAAAGGTAAAAAGGAAACAAAGAACAAGTCGGTACTTTTGACAGACGCGACGGTGTCATCGGGGGAGACAGCTATGGCGAGATGAGTGTCGAGAGAGGTATCAACAAAAACCGCGACAAGACCTGACCTTGTCATCAGCGTTGGAGTGCTTCTCGACTGCCTCGAGGCCCACGAACACAAGCCAACAACGAGAAAGACAGCAAGAAAACCCTTTATCGGGTTTAGGGTTTGGTTTAGCAACTCGGAGAGGAGAAATAGAGAGATCAATTCCTTCTCCAGTAAGAAAGAGGTAATGAGGGATGGGGTCCGCATGTAAGAGAGAGAGGGGAAAAAGGGTTGAATTGAGATTGGTGTTTATGGTTTAGGGTTTTCCAGTCAAATTTTTTTTTATAATCAAATTGTTAATTGTAGATTCAATTCGCTTTTCACTGTAAGTTTTCAATCTTTTAAAAGTTTATTTGATTTTCATAAATTGAGATTTTTTATTTATCTATTTTTGTTAAATTTTAATTTGGTACGATTATGATTTATTTATTCACTGAGCTTGTTTTAAGATTTTATTTTTAATTTGGAAATTCTAACTCCTTTTTTTATTCTATTTACGCAAATTTTAAAAGATCATTCCTGTTATTAGACCTGTCAAAATCGGTTTGACCAGCCGAGTTTAACTGAAAAATCATTGAACCATTCAAAGAAAAAACCCGGTTCAATACAGTTTCATTTTAGCTTTCAATTCAAGCAAAATCGACCGACATTTTTATTAATATCCAAAGTTAATTACAAATTAATAAATATACCCATAATCTCTGGGATTTTCGAAAAATGTCCAAACCGGCCATTTTCTGGCCTGTTTCTGATTTTTTTTTTTTTTAGAGACACTATGAAGAGCAAGATAATGAAATCTAATACTGAAAATTCGAATTTTTTGTTTAAATTATTTGTTAGATTACTTCTTTTGATTTATAATTAGCATATTTATACAAAAATACACTATATTACTTGAAATTATGTTGAATTACACTATATTACATTTAATTACGCTAAATTATGTTAAATTACGCTAAAATATGATAAATTACACTAATTTCGCTAATTATAATGAAATCAGTAAATTACGCTAAACTACGCAAAATTACGCTAAATTAGACCGATTTTGTGCCATATTTCATAAATCATAAAAATAGTAAAAAAATTCCAAAAATAGTAAAAATTAGTATTCTACAAGTTCATTATATAACTAATTTACTGAGCTACTTAGATTGAATAATAGAAATGAAAATCTTAATCAGAAACTTCAACTCAAGTTTTGAGGCTCTTCCCTTTGTTTTTTGGCAATTCCAAATTTTGAAATCTGGCATTGCGGCACTGACGCATGCGTATTTTCGTAAGCTTTCCGAAAAGTGGTCATTTGCTGAAATCGGACACTCAAGCTTTCGTTGTCGTTTTTCGCCTTCTCAGTAAAGATATCATCCATATTCATATGTAATTTACCGGAATTTACCGTATTTTCGCGTAATTTAACATAATTTAGCGTAATTTAATGTAATATAGTGTAATTCAACGCAATTTCAAGTAATTTAGCGTATTTTAGTATAAATATGCTAATTATACATCAAAAGAAGTAATCTAACAAATAATTTAAACAAAAGATTCGAATTTTCAGTGTTAGATTTCATTATCTTGCTCTTCATAGTGTCTCTTAAAAAAAGATAAAAGAGAAACAAAAAATAGTTTATAATACATCACTATGAAGACACACAGTAATTAACCGGAATTTACCGTATTTTAGCGTAATTTAACATAATTTAGAGTAATTTAATGTAATATAGTGTAATTCAACATAATTTCAAGTAATATAGTGCATTTTAGTATAAATATGCTAATTATAAATCAAAAAAAGTAATCTAACAAATAATTAAACTAAAAATTCAAATTTTCAGTGTTAGATTTTAGATTTCATTATCTTGTTTTTCATGGCGTCTCTAAAAAAAATAAAAAATCAAAAACCGGTCAGATTCTGGCCGGTTTGGACATTTTTCGAAAATCCCAGAGATTTTGAGTATATTTATTAATTTGTAATTAACTTTGAATATTAATAAAAATGTCGGCAAAATCGACCATGAAAAAGCAAATAGCCAAGGAAAAAGATAAGAGAAAAAAGGTTCTGACAATGTAGGACCCATTGGTATAAAAGTATAAGTCGATTTTTTCACATCCCACCACCAACAGCTTTTTTAAAGTATTTTAATAGGACTCGATTCTCAAGAAAACCAAATGGCATTAATTTAATTTTTTAAACTTTAAGATGAAATGCAACGTAAATGACGGATGTCTGATAAATAATTAATTTTTATATATTACAAAAAGAAAAAAATTATTTTTTATATATCAAATATAAGTTTCTTTTTAATTGCAAGAAAAATTATATTACTTATATTCTCAAATGTGTTTATTATATCATGCATGCAATCTATTTTGAAAAATATATATAATTTAACTTTATCAAACTAATCTAAAATAACCTGGTATTTTGGATGTGAAATTGTGTACACATGTGAAAATGCTGATTCTTCTAAATTATTGTTTGTGTATATTTTGGGAAGATATCACATATCAGGTTTTTTAATTTTCAATTTTATGTATATTTGAGAACAGCGCCTAGTCCTTAGAGAGCATATATCAGTTTTAATGTTAATTTGGATTTTTTTGGGGTTTTAAGAGAAGTTTTATTATTTCATGTATTTAACAATTTCTTTTTTGGGGTTTTGAGAACAGCGCAAAAATGTGATGGTCCATAACGTCCAGGGTACTGTAGCTGGAGGTTATAAACCATAACGTCTAGTTAATCTGATCGTTAATGATCTCTAATTAACAAAAAACACTGTAGCAAGACATTATGGTCCATAACGTCCAGCTATAGTTGTTTTTTTTTTCAAAAAATCACAAACTGAAGCAAGCCAAAAAAAAAAAAAAAAACACTGTAGCTGGATGTTATGGACCATAACGTCCAGCTACAGTGTTTTTTGTTAATTAGATCATTAGTGATTAGATTAACTTGACGTTATCGACCATAACGTCCAGCTACAGCGCCCTGGATGTTATGGACCATCATGTTTTTGCTACATCTCGAATTCCAGCAAAAACGTTCTTCAATATCGATATTTTTTTATTTCTATTAATAAAAATTTCGGAAAAAAACTGGGGTACTTGTCATCCTGATTCCTGACTACTATTGATGATAGAGAAAATATTATGATTAGTATTGTCTTTTAGGAAATATCATGATTACTTTACTCCTGTGCTATGGGCAGTGGGCTATGGCCTGTGAGAAGAACATCTATTATTTTAATGTGATTATTGAACATGTTAATTATCTACCAATCAATATACATCAATACATCATGTTCCATTGACCATTCATTCCGGTCTAAAAGTAAAAAGACATAAAAGCAGATTAAGGAGAGACTGAGACTCTGGACTCTTACTATTTTTTAATGTTATTTTCAAAAATAAGCAAGAATCAAATATATATGCAGCAATTAATTAAGTTGAATCGGACTAGTACTGTCGGGCGTCCTAAATTTCCAAATATTATCTTTTAACTATAAATGGATCACCAAATATTCAGTTCAAATGTGAGCAACATAGGCACCGTTTCAATTATAATAATAAAAAAAAGACACCGTTTCAATTAATACAAGAATTGAACTAAAACCATTAATTATAAAAATCATCTCTTTTCTCCGATTCATATCAAAAGCCACCTCTATATATAGCAATTGAAAATTTCACTAAAGCAGCATCTAGCCAGACATTATCTATGCCCCCATACAACAGAGAACCAGTGATTATATATTATATATTATTTTGTATGATAAATGCATTCTTCTACAGTTCCTTTGTAATAGACTAACAGTCGAAGCCATTTTTTAAGCATGATGATTTAACAAAAAATGTCATATGTACAGAATAAAATTAGATAACTATTAGACCACAATTAATATAACACTCCGCCATGATTCTAGGACTTGCATTAATTTAAACAAAGTCACTTTCATATATAGCTTTGCTTGTATTGCTTATTTTTGTTGGAGCTAAATATCCTAGCCGTGTGTATCGTGTTGACATGGTTTTAATTATGTCTGAAGCATGCATGATATATGACAGAACTTTGACAAATAAATAGCTAGAAACAGTTAAACAACTACCCACAAATTCTGACCTGGAACCTCCCTCTTCTACAGTTTTCCTTAATGAATAATACAAGTACATCAAACGCAACCTTAATTTCAAAATCTTATGTGATCTTGTAGAAGATTCAACAGTACCCACGCAAACTAAAATGTAACACCAACAAATTAGAAATATATATACCTGAGCAAACTAAATGCAACACCAATGAATTAGTAATATATCCGAGCCAACAACTATCTACAGTGATGGAGCAGAAGTGTGGTTCTGCATTTGCTGGTAACAGAAATAGGCTGTCAGAGGGTTAGGGAGAAAGTTACAAATTCATCCTACATCAAAACTAAACCTATAAATTGTTAATGATCATATTATTGGCAATTAATAACCTACCTAGGGCTCTGAAACAGGTTTCTAAATTAATAGTGGCAGCATTGATTGTCTTCCCTAGTGAAGAACTGATTCAAAACCCAAATTGATTCATTTCAAAGAGTACTGGACTGCCTATGCAGTCGGAAAAGAAACGGAAAAGAAAAATCCAAAGATTCAACATTTTCAACATTTTAGTTATAATGTTTTACAGTGTGATACTTGCCAAAATAGAATCTTCATAAACTGCAGTAGTAACAACCACGCAAGATATAATAGTTAAATGCAAAGATATAATAGTAAATGCAAGATATAGTAACTTTCATAAATCGAACCATCAATAACAGCTAAAATACAAAAAATTCAGTAGTTAAAAGAGCAAGTAATAACCAACAGATGAGATCAAATATAGCAGTATCTAAATCGAAGGTATTGGTTTAAGGGGTTTTCAGCGAACATCCCAGAGCAATGAAAGCAAATTGCACAAGAAAAAAATTAGGGTTAAAAGAAAAAAAAAATAGGGTTAAATTACCTCCGGTTCTGCCGGCTGCCTCCGTCGCTCTCGCTGATCTCCTGTTCCACCTCGCACAAAATCGTATACACTTGTGATTTGTCTTAGTAAATCTCTACTTGAAACATTTCCTAGCATAATTCCACTGCAATTCCCAAAAAGACCTTACACAAAACACTAGACTTGATCCCCTATAATCACAACCAAAAACTATTAAAACATGTATCAGTTAGAAAGCAGGAGCGAGTCTTTTCAAAGCCTCAAGAATGCCGTAGTAATAATTCCACTGTGGGCGCTGATGTGGTGTAATAGCGGATTGCCCAAATGGGTTTTCCTTCACAAATTCTGGAATGTTCTCAACCGCAGATATTTTTTCTAGATATATCCTGATTTCTCCTCCTCTACCTGCTCATAACAAATTATCAATTATAAGAATTAACCAATAAGATCATGCATGCATTTATTATTAACATTTATTATTTTGCAAATGAAAGAAGTAACAAACTAACCCAAGTAATTGTCCTCTTTGTTGTAGAATGTGTATGGATATGGAAAAATCGCTGTGTAAGGCTGCAATAGAAATTTAGATATATAGGAGACTATCTTAATAACCAAAAAACTTAAAATTGCCAGGATATCTGCATGTACTATTGTCCCTATAAAAATGGTCAACAGGGTATTTGTTAAATATTGACAAATTGATCCTTCATACTAGGTTTGGAAATCATGAACATATATGCACAATTGTGATCATTTTTGCTTTACTAATCCTTGACTTTCACATCTTGTAAATAACCAACAGATGCCAATGCTAAATGGTTATATAAACTTATAACTCAGTAAGATGTTGAGATAAACTGCAAATCAAATGAAGCTGTTGGTATTCTCTGCTGCTGCTGTAAGTAAAAAAAAGTAAAAAAAAATGAAAGAAATAGAAAGGGTTGTAGGTTAAGCAACATACAGGGTTACGCAAGGCCTTGCAAGGAGAAGCGTATTAGATGGTGTAAATCGCCCCTTTTTCCCATGGCAAATCAGCTTCAACCTTTTTCCATAGTTTGTTTAATTCTTTAAAAAACAAGGGCTTTTAATTTTTCCACCGTTTTGAACTTTGTGTCTGTGCATTTTGATTGGTCCTGTGAGTAATCAAGGCAAATAAAATGAAAAAAATATCAATACAACTCTCAATGCAAGGAAGAGAATGTAAAACGTATATAACTGAAGACTATAAATAAATGTTGCGTACCCAACAAAATAATAGCTTATTTTTCATTTCTCACAAAAAGATGGTGGACAGCGTCCTCTATGTTATGCCTGCAGAATCAGAATAAAAAAAAAAAAAAAAAGATATCAGTAGGAAGATCAAACTTATGTTGAAAATCGAGACTAGCCAAAACACAATAGAACTAGTACTGGTGCTTCAAGAAAACGCATACCTGCTTCTATATAATATATATTTATATAATTCAATGATCGAACTTACTGCTTTTTTTATGACCAAACTCCAACTTCAAAGTTTACGAAACAAAACTTGAGAAAATTAACACAGAAGGGCCCACCAAGTAAATACATTACTCTGTAGTATAAGAATTAAAGAGTAATAATTGTTTTGTTATCTAATTTGCTGCTGATCTTAAAATCTGCATATCCGACATTTTTATTAATATCCAAAGTTAATTACAAATTAATAATTATACCCAGAACCGTTTGGTTTTTCCAAAAATATCCAAACCGGTCACAAAATGGCCAGTTTCCTCTTCCCCAGAAACCGGCCATTTTGTTTAGGGTTTAGGTTTTAGGGTTTAGGGTTTCCTCTTCCCTTTCTCTTCTTCTCCTTCTTTCCTCGATTGTGTTGGTGTTAGTCTTAGAGTAGTAAGATCTTCAGAAGATGCATTTCTCTTGCACTTCTTCTTCTTCTTCAAGAAGTATTTACAACTTCAGTTGGGCCAGCAAAGCTAACAACTGGTTGGTTATCAGTATCAGTATCAGGCCGCACTTGATATCTATCTTCTACTTGAGGTTTATGCTTAACCTCGGATGGAAAGTCAGAACAGGGGCTCTTTGTCTTTGTCCTATCCCTGTGCTTTGTTTTTCTTATCTGTCAAAACTACTGTACCAATTGTTTGAGTCACCTCTAACAAAGATCCACCCTTCTTAATTATATCGCCATCTTTTCTAACTACTTTCTTCTTTGCTGGTCCTTCTATACCACACACACGCACACACAACTACTTTGGTTAATTAGTATCTTTTATCGCATCTCATTACTCATTTTCATCTCTTCCTTGATCAGCAATTTGGATTTACTCATCAATTTGGGTGTATTAATTGTACTAGGATTGCAGAAATTTGGATGTATTTATTGTACATGTCTAAAGTTTAATTAGGCTTTAAATAGGATCTGAGCAAAATTCAAATTGGTAATAACCAATACCTAACTTTTCATGTAACATTTCATTACCAGCTGAGAGTTGGCATAACAACCACAGACAAGCAATTCAAAATGCTGTTCTAGCTGTATCTGGTTTAAAAAAAAAGAACTTGTGTTTTTTAGAGCAATTGTAGTTCATAACAATCTTTTTACCTGGATTTTCTGGGGACTCGGAATCATGCCTGGACTTCTTTGTAAATATGTATTTCTCTTTCTCCAAGCAGAGAGCGGTGCTTCTTTAATATATTCAGCTTCACAAACTGCTATACTAGCATCATTAGTCTCTGCATTTCTATATTCTCCGTTCTTAGCATCATAATAGCTATCATTTGATGCTCGATTTTCACCATGACCTGTCACTAAATTGATTTAGCTGAATTTCTATTCTCAGTCTTCTGTTTTAAAGGTGGTATGTAATACCTATACTAGGAAAGGAAAGGTATTCAATTCACTTATCTGATAACAAAATTTAAATGAGCATATATATATGAACAAGTATTATGTTGTACATCTAATTTCTCAAGGAAAGTTAAGATAACTCAATAAGAACGACTAAATCAATTTATGACCATCTAATCTAACTCCTCTTGAATAGCATCTATGTACCTTGAAACTCTTCTTCTCCAATTTTCCTCGATTGTGTTGGTCTTAGAGTGGTAGTATCTTCAAAAGATGCATTTCTCTTGCGCTTCTTCTTCTTCTTCTTTAAAGAAGTACTTATTTCAGTATGAGGCCGCAATTGAGTCGCCACCAAAGCTTTGAGAAAACAGCCCCCTTCCATCTGAAGGACAACAGAGATCAACAGGGTTTCCGTAATCTTTTCCTTGCCAATGTGTCTGCAAGGCCAGGCCAGGCCATATGTATATCAGTATATAAATTAAATCAAATTACATCTACAGCACAGCACAGCTTAAAAGGTGAAATAACATAACAGGAATATCACCCACAATAAGAGCCTCTATGGGTACTTCATAAATTTAAAATGAGTTTTAATAGAAAAGACATTAAAATGGGTAAATTTGTGAGTTTTTAAAGTTTAGAAGGGTAAATTTGATATTGTGAATATTAGAGAGGGGGGAATACGTAATTTCCAAGTTTTTGAGGGGTATACATGAAATTCCACCGAATAAAAATTATGATTCTTTTTTTTGAGGGAACATGCAGGATTTGCTATTAATATTATAGAAAGTGGTGAGTACATCAGATTAGTTGTGCCATGGTTTAAAGTGGAAAAGAACACCTATACTAGATGCCCAATATGCCCAGGTACACAGTATATAATCTTAGATAATTTTTTCTAAAAACATGAACCAAAGCTAATTCCAAAGCATTTATAATCCAAAAAATCAGATCAATTCCATGTAGATTCTAACTCCATGCCTGAGACAACCAAGTAGGATCCAACAACCTCCAAAGAGCAAACTTACAGAGACTCTCCTTGATTACCAAAATTACACAAAAGCCCCCATAAGTTATCAAATATACAAGAGAGCTCACGATGAATTAAAATTTAATGAGACAACACTTTAGCTGGTAAACTTCAAAGAGCCAAAAGAACATAAACTTCCTAAGTACCAAATTTACAAAGAACCCCCTGTGTAACCAAATTTATTAACTGGCACCCCCTGATTTACCAGAAATGTAAAAACACAACCCAGAGGTATGTGACAGACCTCAAAAAGGAAATTTGCAAAAAAAAACCCAGCTATTACCAAATTTACAACCAGCCACATTGCTTTACCAGAAATATAGATAGCCCTCCTAATTTACCAAAAAAGATACCCGAAAGAGAAGAAGTAATATAAACATAAAATAAAAGGTGCCAGGAAAGCCAAGTCGGAAAACCAAAGATGTCAAAATTACCCATGTTGATGAAAAACATTTAGTAGAGGAAAAGCAGAACAAGAGGACCCTTCATATGACATTTGGAGCACCCGAATAATATTTGCTGATTCATCAACCTCGAGATTGAGGACGCGTGAGATATGCCAGCACCTAAAATTTGGATATATTGCAAGTAGCCCCCAGATTTTCATAATTTCCAAATGAGCCCTCCAATCAATACTAACTGGCAACTGTGGTGAAGTAATGGTCTGGACTAATTGTAGCGAGTCTGTATAAAAATTACATGCCTGAAAATCGAGCTGAATCACATATTTTATTCCGAGGAGTAGACCAAGGGCCTCTATGTGAAAAGATGAAAAATCCAAAGCTGAAATACATCCAAATTATGATTCTACTGTTGCAACTGTACTCAATACTTCCTTTTTCAATATACACCTCAAGAAACAAATGGTAGGGATGGCATTTGCATTCACTATGTCAATCCATTTCAGGAATACAATTACAAAGAAATACCCCTGATGACATAGTTTGGAGGTGGTCCAATTCAGGGAAGTTCACAGTTCATTCTATGTACAAATGGTTAGAATTTGGTGGCATTATTGACCATACTTACGACTCTATATGGCAAGCTCATATACCTCTCAAGATAAGGATCTTTCTATGGCTTGTAAGAAGGAAAAAAGTTTTAACAAAGTTAACTTAGCCAAGAGGGGTTGACAGGGAGATGTTAATAGTTTTTTTTGTGGGCAACCCGAAACTGTTGAGCATCTCTTTGTTACATACTTACATGTCCGTTTATTTCTTCTATTTGGGATTGGATAGCATCATATAATGATTTTACTTATAATTGCTCTATTATAGATGGTCTTTGACTTAGATGCTTGTGTTCCTTTGAAGGATACAAAATTACTTAAAATGATCAGAGGTGAAGAAATAATAGTTCTTTTCAAACTAAAACTCCTAGAACTGTGCATGCTAGAACTTCATCAATTGTTGCCCTGACATATTTTTGGTGTCAATCCAAGCAAAATGATTCCTATTTTAAGTTATCTCTAATTTTACCATTTCATACTGCTGAATTGACCCAGGTAGACATAATAGAGATTTCTTCAAGTATAGAAAGACTGGAAAGGGAAAGCAGAAGGTTCCCCTTCTATGGAGTCAGACCCTACACCTGGCATGAACCCAGAGCACCTGAATGATTTTATCATAGATGTGGCAGTCAATGAATTGGTTGCTCAAGAAATGATTGATATTTTGTCAGAGAATAGTGGGTCTTCTTATGATAATTGGTCAGACTTGTGTGAATGAAATAGTAGTTAATCTAGGAAGTAATGTTTTTTTTGTAGGCAGCAGCATTAAGACTTCTTTTAATACTTCTGTGTTGTTTAATTAGTTTTTTCAATATTAGCTTGTAAGTACCAGATGGTTGGTACCATTTTGTAAAAACAGTTATGATTTCAATATGAAAATCAGTGACAGAAAAATAATTTGATAAGAGAGAAAACTATGAGATATGAGAGAGAGAAAAATATGATTCTAATTGTTAACACTTTTTCTAATATTAAGATATGAGAGAAAACTAATTTGATAAGAGAAAAGATATGGGAGAAATGAAATAGTAACCACTACAACTGGTTGGTTGTCCAAACATTAATTTTTTTAGAGCATCAATTGGATTTCAAACTTAGCTTTATTGATTAATGACTTGGACTTATATAGAGCCTTACAACGCACTCCTACAAATAACACTCTAGACTACTCTATAATGGCCTATTTACCTGTATGCCCCTAGAAATCCGAAAACCCGAAACATACAAATATCTCAACACTCCCTCTCAAGATGGGCGAAAGATATTCACTAAGTCCATCTTGTCACATCCTCTAGCTAGATCTAACGAACTGAGCCCTTTAGTCAGACAATCTGCCGCCTGGCCTTCAGTTAGAACATGGCCTAACTCCAGTAGCCCACTGTTCAACTTCTCCTTAATGAAGAACCTATTGATCTCGATATGTTTGGTTCTATCATGTTGCACTGGGTTGTTGGTAATGCTGATGACTAACTTGTTGTCGCACCACAACTTCATCTTGGCTCCTTGATCCAGCTTCAGCTCCACCAACATGCTTTTCAGCCACAACAACTCCGCAACCCCCAAAGCCATAGCTCTGTACTCTGCCTCTGCTGTTGATCTTGCCACCACAGACTGCTTCTTGCTCTTCCACGAGACCAAGTTGCCTCCTACGAAGATGCAGTAACCTGAGGTGGATCTTCTATCATCAGCACAGCTAGCCCAATCAGAGTCATAGTAGCCCTCAATTCTCACATGGCCATTCTTCCTGAATATCAGCCCTTTTCCAGGGGCACTCTTCAGATACCTCAGAATCTGGTACACCGCGTCCATATGACCCTTCAAAGGTCATGCATGTAGAGACTCACCACACTCACTGCAAAAGAAATATCAGGACGCGTGTGACTTAGATATATCAACCTACCTACCAACCTCTGGTATCTGTCTTGATCAACTGGTTCTCCAGCCTCTGCACTCAGTTTGAACCTTTGGTCGATCTGTGTCACTGCAGGCTTGCATCCCAACATACCTGTCTTTGTGAGAAGATCTAGTGCGTACTTCCTTTGGGAAAGAACAATTCCCTCCGCTCCACGAGCTATCTCGATTCCAAGAAAGTATCGAAGCGAGCCAAGATCTTTCACCTCGAATTTTTTGCCCAGTCTCACCTTGAGTTGGGCAATCTCCTTCTCATTGTCTCCTATGACGATCATGTCATCCACATACACCGCAAGCATAGTAGTGTGGCCCCCATGTTGTTGGAAAAATACGGTGTGGTCGGCGTTGATCTGCTGGTATCCTATACCTATCATAGCTCTCTTGAACCTGTCGAACTAAGCTCGAGGAGACTGCTTTAGCCCATAAAGAGACTTCTTCAATCTGCAGATCTTGCCCACTATCTGGTATGTGCCAAATCCTGGTGGTATATCTATGTACACCTCCTCCACTAGATCCCCATGAAGAAATGCATTTTTCATATCTAGTTGGTGTAGTTTCCACCCACCATTCATTGCCAGCGAGACCAAAGTCCGGACGGTGCTCATCTTCGATACAGGTGCAAAAGTCTCATCGTAGTCGATGTCATATGTCTAGCTATACCCTTTTGCCACCAAGCGTGCCTTGTAGCACTCAACCTGCCCGTCTGGATTTTGCTTCACAGTAAAGACCCACTTGCATCCAACTGCTCTTTTCCCGACTAGTAGCAGCACTAACTCCTATGTGCGATTTTTGTCGAGAGCCCCTAGTTCCTCCTGCATGGCTGCCTTCCACTTTAGGTCCCCTTTTCTACCTACCAACACTTGGGTATAGAGGCAATGTCCAAAGATGCAATGAATGATCCATATCCAAGTGATATGTTAGAGTAATCGATAGACTGGTCAATATCATGTGGAAACCCATAACAATCAGGAGGATTTCCCGCATTGCTGCGATAGGTCCTCCTCAATGGCCCGGTACAATCAGAGAGACGAAACATATCACCTGAGTCTGTGGTGGGTAGTATAGGCAATCAGAGTCAAAATAATTATGATTTACGTAGGGTTTTGGCTTAGGTTTTGCATATTTTCTCACACTTATGTTTGATTTATTAGAGAAAAAGGCTACTGTCACCCTTCTTTATGTTTTATTGCAGAAAACAGGTTTTGGGACTATTTTACACCAAATGGAGCTAGAATCGGGTCAATCGGATCAGCGACGCTTATCGACGAAGTCTCTGTTACGGTCCGTATTGCCTAATACGGACCAAGCCTAGCACAGACCAGGAGATAGCGCTGGAAGCATTAAAACCCTAACCGCCAAGGTCCTAATACGGACTGTATCACCTGATACGGTCCGTAACCGAAGGCAACTCTTGGGGAATAACTGCAGACAGTTGTATCCAGATCAGTTTCTTACCCCTACTCAATCTCCAGACGTCCCTCCACTCCTATATAAGGCCCCTGGGCAGAAGAAGTAGTTATCTTTGTAATTAGGGTTAGATTTGATTAAAGTGAGAAGAGATGAGTGCTTGTAACAATGTCGTTTCTGTTGGGTTTTGACTGTTCAAACCCGTTGATTAACTTTTAGGCTCAAGCTGCGGAAAGACCGTAGAACAAAAATTTCTACGTCTGACTCAAGCCAAGGATTAAAAGATGGTATCGTTCTTTTAATCCTTTAAGGATCTATTCCCGTAATTGATTTCTAAAACTTAAAACTATTTACCAAGTAAATAAATTTATATAATATTTATACCTTGTTTTCAAATTACAATTAGAATGCAGACCGAGCGAGAAGACCGGATCTGAGCAATGTCTTCTTTCAGAGCAGTGACTTCTCTCGGAGCACCAAACATATGGTGCCTCTATAGGTTATCCACCAGGACTAACCAGAGAGCGTTTTATTTCTTTTGCCAGAAATACTGTAAATCGCGGTATTACGCAAAAACACTATTCATGGGAAAAAGACGAAATAGCAAAATTCCCGACCGGCAGTTATTCTGATTTTACTAATAAGCAAAACAGAAATACCGCGACTTTTGGGAAAACACTATTCACTGAAATCCAGCAAACACTATTCAACAACTCGAAAGATAATACGTAACTGTTACGTATAACTTTCGTTTAAACCGCAACACTATTTGGGAGAGAAAACGAGAAAGAGAACGATAACCGAACCAATTCCAATCGAACTCAGACTTTTTTTTGAACTTATGAATTCTCTACCCCTACCCCTCTATTTATAGGGTTAGGGAGGTACTTGTAAGCTGCTTACAGCGGAGGTGCTTGTAAGCTGCTTGCAGCAGAGGTGCTTGCAATGAGGTACTTGCAAGCTGCTTGCAGCGGAGGTGCTTGTAAGCTGCTTGCAGCAGAGGTGCTTATGTGGATAGGATTGATGACATGTCATGTGGATAGGATCGGTGACGTGTCATGCGGATAAGGATGAATCTGAAAAGACCAGAATGCCCTCGCCCCGAACACAATTAATATCCGTATAATTATTCTGAATAATTACATTTCTTGCGGTTGTTGATTTCGGTAATTTATACAACGTGTCCTGCACGTTTATAAATTAACCGGTTAACTTTTATACAACGTGTCATACACGTTTATAAATTAACCAATGTTTTTGCTTGTCATTTTCACATGACATTTATAATATAATTATATCAAGTATAATTAATTATAAACCATCTTATTATTGATCATAATCAATTTATAATCAATCAATAAGATTCTCCGATTAACTCCTATAGGTGTGACCCGATAGGATCTGTGTTATGTTGGTAAATAGAATTAAAACCGTTTTAACTTCTATAATCATAAGAGGCATCTGGCAAAATGCATCATGACCATCCAATTACACAGATGATGCTATACTGTACAATATCACGATCCAATAAACTATTTTACTCGTGTTAATTCTTTTGTCTCATAGCTGTCAGATTAATTTCAAGGTAGGTTTGTGTCATCCTTGCAAATTAATCTTTTCTTGATCTTGAGCAGATTATCAAATATGATTACTCTTGTATTCATACTGCTAGCAGATATTCTTACTCTATCAAGGGGCCCAGTGACACTATAACTCGTATAATAAATACGAGGGACAATAGTACTTTTGGTAGATCATCACTACCTCAGCTAAGTTATGTATACTGTTCGCTGGTTAGCGCAACGCAAGTTTCGGCACGCTTGAAAGCGTACCTTTTAAACCTCGTTAACACTCCACGAGTAAAGGATGCAAGTGCACAACCTCTGCCGTGTAGTATAATCGGGTATCGATCCTCAGAGACGGCTAATCACTCGGTTAAGTTCTATCTAAACTTGATTGAAAACTAGAAGTTGAAAGGGTTTTGTTTGGTATTTAATTTCCTAAGGTATCAAATCAAACTGTTCAGACAATTGAAGAAGATGTAACAAAATGTTTAGAACAAATGTAAATTGTGTTTTGATTATGGATAAAAGGTGTTTCCAGGGTTTCAGACTTCATCTGTGATCTGCCTCTAGTGGTACGGCCCGTACCAAGTTGGTACGGCTAGGCCGTACCTCACTTGGTAAGGCAAGGCCGTACCACCCTGGTAAGACCCGTACCGGCTTCCCAGAACAGAACCTACCAGTTCGAGTGAATGCATTTCCTTGCTGGTACCTTGTGCTAAACTCTTTAGAAAGGTTCAATAGACCATACCTAAGGTTCCTAACCCTCAACCGTCGTTTGTTGGATCAAGATCTAGGTTGGAATGCAATTGAGAGCCTTTTAGGGTTTCTACACCTCAACCATCGTATGTTGGTACAGATCTACCCTAGCTGATTGATTAGATGTCTAAGGCACCCTCTAATCTGTCGATTAGAGGAAAATTCAACCTTTCGGCTTCAATTCGAACTATTCTACCCTATGTACTTGAATTGGATGAGAGATTGAGATGATCACATGACCTTGATAGGTTCGATCTAAACCTAAAGGGACATCATACAACAATCACAGCAAGCAAAGCAAGATATAACAATGAAAATCACAATCAATCAAACTAAAGAGTTCATACAAAGTAAAAGTCAAAGAAAGTCAAAACAAATCAAGATTCGATCTCTAACCCTAGAAACTAAAATGATCTACTCACAGCACATAGCAATGTCTAAAAATACAATAAGAGGAAGAGAGATAGCCATGGATTGAAGGGAGATGGAGGAGGAAGCTAGATCCGTCGAGTTTCGCCTCTTCCTCTTCTTTCCTTCTTGCTTTCAGCTCCTTAGCCTTCTTTCTCTCTCCTACTGAGCTCTCAGATCTATCTGGAATGAATTGGATACGAAATCTGGAGAGTTCCCCGCCTTAAATAGCCTCTGCCCAAATTTGAATCTGTCAGGACGCCTTCATGTACGGCCCGTACCAATTTGGTACGGCCTGGCCGTACCAGGCGTGAAGAGCTGAAAACGGCTAAGTATGGTCCGACCCGTACCAAGCCTGGTAAGGGTCGTACCTCATCATGTGAATCGCCATTTCTTCGTGTGTTTTGCTCCAAACCTGCAGAAAACAAACAAACACTCAGCAGTACCAAATTCTAAAGATATAACAATGGAATGCACATAATTCTGGTGAATTATGGCACGAATCTGGTACTAAAATAGGCCTAAAATAGACTAAATATGCGAGGTATCAAATTCCCCCAAGCTGAACCTTTGCTTGTCCTCAAGCAAAAAGTTTCAAACTCGGGTAAATGTGCTGGACAACTAAATCTAAATGCAGATACAAGTCTAAATGTGAAAACCTACGTGAATTTGCTATAGTCAAGAATTTCTAGAAACGATTCGGTTGTAATTCAAATATCCCTTTATAAACCTTGATTCACTCCACCAATTGGTCAATTGAACTTCTTATTTTGAGATGCTTCTAACAATGGAAAGACTAATTACCTAGGTTTGATCGAAACAATTTCATTCTTTTTCCGAATCAGTGCTTTTATTCAAGGTGATTTTTCTTTTCATTTTCCCTCCCCCAAGCTTGAATCAAGCTTAAGGGTAAGAAAGTTGCGAACGAAGTGTGTTGGTATGAGCAAAATTTTCTTTCTTTATTTCTAATTGGGAGACGAGCTCAAAGGCGCCCATTCGAGGCTTATTGCCAGTACTCTTATGTTCTCCATCTTTTTCATTTCTCTTTTCTTTTTTTTCTTTTTTTTTTATTCTTTTTCTTTTCTTTTTGGTTTGCTCATACCATGAATACACACATCTATTGGTATTCATTCATACCAATGGATATTCCAAACTTTCTTAATTTGAAAATCCCAATTCCTAAAGGCACAGTTCAGTTTTTTTCGAATAATCTCGTTCGATTCAATTCTAAGTTTGTTTCATCGTTTCCATTATTAAAAACATCTCAACCTAAGTAGTTCAATAACCAATCATGGGTTAGTTCCAATTCACTCAGGTCTATCCTAATCACAACTAAATTGTTTCAAAGTTATTCTCAATTCTAGCAATTCACGCAAATCTTCACCTAACAATGCACGAAAATACGAAAAAATGCCAAAAAAATGACGATAAAGTAAATATGACCTAAATGCAAATGCAATCCCCCCAAGCTTAACCCGAGCATTGTCCTCAATGCTTCAAGACTATAAGATAAAAGAGATAAAAGAAGCTCGGGGAAAAGAGAGCGAACCTGATCAGTCCTCAGGGTGGTCGTACCAGAGCCAGTCGCTAAACCGCTGCTCTATCCCAGTCACCCGCCGCGTGAGATCCTGGAGTATGGCGCCCTGCTCACGAATGGCAGCACCCTGCTCATAGAGTGCATCACCCTGCTCCTGACGCATGCCATACATCAGATGGTAAACATCCTGGATGGTGGGCTCATCGACAGGAGGGGGATACTCGGGTCTACTGTAGGAGGTCGAGGGTCCGGCTGCGTAGGCAGAGGTGGATGGGCCAGCAGCGTAGGCGGAGGTGGATGGGCCAGTCTGGTACGTGGAAGGGCCAGCTCCATAGAATGAGGTACCTGCACCAAAGGGTGAAGGATGTACCTGCTCGAAGAAGGGGGGAGCCTGGCCGGGGAAAGGTGGCACATGAGGAGAGAGAGGATGCAGCGGCACAAACGGAGCCTGGACTGGAGAGGTGGGGGCATCGAGCATGTCCTCATCGCCATGCGGTGGTGGTGGAGGAGGTGGAGGTGGGGGTGGGACCTCAGGCTGCACGCGGGGCGGACGGCGGAAAAACCAAGTGCTCCGGTCAGTGAAGGAGAGAGTGACCGGGAATGGCATGATGTATCGGGTATGCTGGTCAGGCATGCGCCAAGCCCAAGCACCTCGCCCATCGCGTCCTGCTGCTGACTCGATGAACTTATAGGTGGTGAACTGAGTGAGAGAGAGAGAGCGGCCGCTCCGGCACTCCTCGTCGCCGATAATCGGAATGTGTAAGCGCTCAGCGATCAGAGTGACATAGGCCGAGATGTAGAGAGTGCCACCCGGCTTGGGCTGCCTCTGGATGTCGATCCAGTGGCGGATCATGGCGAGCATCAGATCGGGCCGCTCGAGAGTGCTGTCGGGGCGCAGCATATGATCCACCAGCTGCAGATCCTCAACATTAGCACGGGCGAATGTCTCGCCACGTGCAAAAACTGTGCAACCGAGGATACGCAGCAGGACCCGGATGACAGGATGTGGGACGTTGAGCTGCTTGTACTCCTTGTTGAAAGCTGACCCGGCTGGTGCGCCAGAGATCAGCTCCCAGAAGGTGTCGCGCGTCAACTCCCCAGAGAAAGAGAGGGAATCAGTAGTCGGGTTCGGCTCAAAGCCAAACCACTCCCTCAAGTCATGTAGCCAGACGCGGCGGGTCTCACTCAGCATGCGGAACCTGATGAACGGGTGGTGGTTCCGCGAAAACTTGAGCTCCAGAGAGGAAAGAAACTCCAAGGTGAGCTTCTTGTAACCCCTCTGGGCGATCTCCCAGAAAGCTGGAGTGATCCCGACCCGGGTGGTGATGCGGCGGAACTCGTCCTCTAGGCCCATCGCCTGAAGAGCAGAGAAATCGACAATCCTCGTGTTGTTGACCGTCTTCGTCAGAAGGATTTCAAAATTCTTGAGCTGCTGTCGGGTCGAAATGAGGAAGTACTCCGCGGTGTATGCGTCGGCACGCTGGGTGGCATCAGAGGTGGCCGAATCGGTGCCCATGGAGTCAGAGGCGTGGTCGGAGGCCTCGTCAGAGCCCTGGTCCTGGTCAGCAGATGGATGGTAAGGGGGGCTCTCCTGTGGGCTCTGGTGAACGGATGGAGACTCACTGGATGTGGTCTCACCCTCATAGTAGGTGGGGGTCCTGGCTGCACTCTCCTGGGAGTGGCGAGATGCGCGGGAGTCACCCCGAGACGCACTCCGGTGGGAGTGATGAGATGACGTAGGAGCGTCAGCAGGAGGGACGTTGGCCATCGGGCCAGTGGCGGAAGGGATGGAGGCGTCAGAGGGTGTGGAGGAGCGAGAGGACTGCCGACGCATCTCTCAGACGTTTGTGGCGTTGGGTGGTAAGAGTCTGACTGGGTAGGTACGGCCTGGTCGGACTTAACTGGTACGGCCTGGTCGGACTTAGCTGGTACGGCCTGGCCTGACCTAGGTAGGTACGGCCTAGCCGCACAGGCTGGTACGGGCCGTACCTAACTTAGGGTTTTTTTGGTGTTGGCTGGTAAGGGCCGCACCAACTGGTACCAGTGACAGAAAATGGGGTTTGGGCAACCAAGTTGGTGTCAGTTCAGAGGCTGGTACGGGCCGTACCTACCTGGTACGGGTGGGCCGTACCAGGCTAGGGTTTGACAGAATCGGTGCGGAACAGTGCAAGGAAGAGAAAAATGCAAGAAAAAGGAGAACAAGTACCAACCTAGAGATGTTGTGCGTGTCGGACCGGTGATGTGGTGCGGGTCGGACCGGAGAAGTGGTGCGGGTCGGACCGGTGAGGTGCGATGGTGCTCCGGCCGGTGTTAGGTTGGGGCTCCTTGTGCTCGGGTTTGGGTGGAATGAGAGGGAAAAGGAGTGGAGAGGGAGAGAAAATAGAGTGGAGAGGGAGAGAAAATAGAGTGGAGAGGGAGAGAGAGAGAGAGAGAGAGAATAGAGAGAGAGGCGCGGCTGGAAAGAAAGGGGAAGGGGTGCGGGGGCGGGTTGGTTTAAATGGAAAAGAAAACGGCAGTTAAGGCAACTGTTCGCGTCTCTGACCTAGGTACGGCCTGGCCGTACCAAATTGGTACGGGCCGTACCAACCCTTCAATTTTCAGGCCGTACCAATGTGGTATGGCCTAGCCGTACCAACCTCAAAATTCTTTTGTTTCTCTTTCTCGTGACCTCTCAAGCCGCTCGTGATGCAATGCAGAAGAATGAATACATGTCTATCTGTTCCTAAGATGCAAAACAGGTAAAAATGGCTTGGGCTGCCTCCCAAGGAGCGCTCGTTTTAGGTCTCGAGCTCGACCTTCTCTCTTCAGGCTTTGGTTGGAGATGGATCGGAGAGATCCAAGTTCACTCGCATGTCTTGGGGATGATCAGCAATGTAGTGCTTGAGACGCTGACCATTGACTTTGAAAGTCCGCCCCTCCTTGTTTTCCAACTCCACTGCGCCAAATGGGAACACTGCCCTCACTCGGAATGGACCGGACCACCTGGACTTCAGCTTCCCTGGGAAGAGCCTAAGTCGAGAATTGAACAAGAGGACCAGGTCTCCCTCATGGAACTCACGAGGCATGATGCGCTTGTCGTGAACCTGTTTGGTCCTTTCCTTGTAAATTCTCGCGTTCTCGTAGGCATTGAGACGCATCTCCTCTAACTCATGCAAGTCAAGGATGCGTTTCTCTCCAGCTGAGAGCAAGTCCATGTTGATGGCCCGTGTGGCCCAGTATGCCTTGTGCTCAATTTCCACGGGCAAGTGGCAGGACTTTCCGTACACCAGTTTGAAAGGGCTCATCCCAATCGGAGTTTTGAAGGCTGTACGGTAGGCCCAAAGTGCGTCACTCAGCTTGAGCGACCAATCCTTTCTCGTTCGAGCCACGGTCTTTTCCAGGATAGACTTGATCTCCCTGTTGGAAATCTCGGCTTGACCGTTGGCTTGAGGATGGTAGGATGTGGTCACCTTGTGAGTGACTCCATGGCGACTGAGGAGATTGTCAAATTGGCGATTGATGAAGTGCTTGCCACCGTCACTGATGACGGCTCTCGGGACTCCAAAGCGAGGGAAGATGGTGTCAGTGAACAGTCGTTTCACTGCCTTGGAGTCCGCATTCTTGCACGCCACGGCCTCCACCCACTTGGAGACGTAGTCAACAGCCACCAGGATGTACTCGTTCCCACAAGAGGGTGGAAACGGTCCCATGAAGTCAATGCCCCAGACATCAAAGATGTCTACCTCTAGAATAGAGTGGAGAGGCATTTCATTCCTCTTGGAGATGTTCCCGGTGCGCTGACACCTGTCACAAGCTGCAACGAAGGTCCTAGCATCTCTGAAAAGTGAAGGCCAGAAGAAGCCGGATTGCAGGACCTTTGAAGCAGTCTTGGAGGATGAAGCGTGTCCTCCGTAGGCTGAGGAGTGGCAATGCTCAAGAATGGAGCGCGTCTCATCGTATGGCACACAGCGTCGGTAGATGCCATCAACGCCAATCTTGAAGAGGTAGGGGTCGTCCCAGAAGTAGAACTTGGAATCCGATCGCAACTTCTTCTTCTGCTGGTATGACATGTCAGGAGGAAGTACTCCTGAGGCGAGAAAGTTCGCAATGTCTGCATACCAGGGCGCCGACTTGGTGTTCACTCGGTCAGTGGCATGGAACGTCCGATCTTGCAACGCATGAGTCGCGTGCATCGGTGTATCGACCGAGTGGATCTCCTCCATGGCAGAAATCGAATGGAATTGGTCATCAGGGAACGAGTCATCAATTGGCAGGCTACAAGAGCCCTCATCTTCCCAGCGAAGCCGGGACAGATGGTCAGCCACAGTGTTTTCGACTCCTTTCTTGTCCCTGATTTCGATATCGAACTCCTGCATGAGGAGAATCCACCTAATCAGGCGAGGTTTGGCATCCTGCTTGCTCAACAGATACTTGAGTGCGGCGTGGTCAGTGTAGATCACTATCTTGGAGCCAACCAGATAGGATCTAAACTTGTCGAGAGCGAACACGACAGCCAAAAGCTCCTTTTCGGTTGTCGTGTAGTTCATCTGGGCAGGGTCTAGCACCTTGCTAGCGTAGTAGATAGCACATGGCTTGTTCTCCTTCCGCTGCCCAAGAACGGCTCCCACAGCGTAATCACTCGCATCGCACATCAGCTCAAATGGCAAGGTCCAGTCTGGAGGCTGCAGGATGGGTGCTGAGACAAGGGCTTCCTTCAATCGGCAAAACGAATCGACACACTCCTGCGTGAAGATGAAATCAGAATCCTTGATGAGCAGGTTGGTCAATGGTTTTGCGATTTTCGAGAAGTCCTTGATGAAACGGCGGTAGAAGCCAGCGTGTCCCAGAAAGCTTCGCACAGCTTTGACGTTCATTGGGATCTCCAGCTTCTCGATCACCTCCACCTTTGCTTTGTCAACCTCAATCCCTTTTGAGGTCACCACATGTCCAAGGACGACTCCCTCTTGGACCATGAAGTGACACTTCTCCCAGTTGAGGATTAGGTTGACTTCTTCGCACTTCTCCAGAATTTTGCAGAGGTTGGCTAGACATGAGTCAAAGCTGGTCCCATAGACAGAGAAGTCGTCCATGAAGACCTCAACCTCTTTCTCAATGAAATCTGAGAAGATAGCCATCATGGCTCTTTGGAAGGTGGCAGGTGCATTGCAGAGACCGAATGGCATCCTACGGTATGCGAATGTACCGTAGGGACATGTGAAGGTGGTCTTGTCTTGGTCGTTCGGGTGAATGGGGATCTGAAAGAATCCTGAGTACCCGTCAAGGTAGCAAAAATGAGAATGAGTCGCCAGCCTTTCAAGGAGTTGGTCGACAAACGGCAGTGGGAAGTGATCCTTGCGCGTGGCATTGTTGAGCTTCCTGTAGTCGATACACATGCGGTACCCAGACACCACACGAGTAGGGACTAGCTCATCCTTTTCATTGCGCACCACTGTCGTGCCTCCCTTCTTGGGCACCACGTGAACGGGACTCACCCACTTGCTGTCAGAGATGGGATAGATGATGCCTGCGTCTAGGAGTTTGAGAATCTCCTTTTTCACCACCTCTTTCAGGTTGGGGTTGAGTCGCCGCTGGTGCTCCACAGACGGCTTGTGATCATCCTCGAGAAGAATCCGGTGTGAGCAGATGGCTGGGTTGATCCCTTTCAAGTCCTTGATCGAGTACCCAATCGCGCCCTTGTGAAATCGCAGCTTCTCAAGCAGTTTGGCGGTTTGATCGGGGTTCAGACTCGCATTGACGATCACGGGACAAGATTTTTCTGGATCGAGGAACTCGTATCGGAGATTGGTTGGGAGAGGCTTGAGTTCGGGAGTCGGACGCTCAGGCTGATCATTGACACGAGTCGCATCTGGGTGATCAGACTCGTGTGCTGTCGAGGTGTCGGCCTTGGCAGTCTCCGCTTCACTCATCGTCTCAGAGTGTGATGTACGATCCTCCAGATCCTCAGGAATCGCATCTGCTGCACAAATCGACTCGCTCGCCTCGCTTGGCAACTTTGAGAGGAATTCAGCGTCTTGGCGCAGCGAGTTGTTGACCTGGTCGAGAAAGTAGTCCTTGACTAGATCAGCCAGGTACTCCTCGGTCCTGTCAACTCGGAAACATGTCTCAGATCGCGACGGATATCTCATGGCACGGTCGATCTGGAACTTCACCTTCTCTCCCCCGAAATTCAGAGTCAGGATGCCCTGCTTCACGTCAATAATCGCGCCGGCTGTACTCAGAAAAGGTCATCCCAAGATGATTGGGACTTCCTTGTCTTCTTCCATCTCCATGACGACGAAATCGACGGGCACGAAGAACTTCCCGACTTGAACTGGCAGATCCTCCACCACACCAAGTGGAAGTCGGACCGAAGAATCCGCCAACTGCAATGTCATCCTCGTGGGCTTGAGCTCCCCCACTCCTATGCGATCATAGATGGTGCGTGGCATGAGACTCACGCTCGCTCCTAGATCACACAGGGCCTTCTTGATCGTCGCCTTCCCAATGGTGCACGGGATGGAAAACTTTCCAGGGTCGTCCAGTTTGGGAGGTAGCTCACTCTTCAGGATTGCGCTGCACTGCTCCGTCAGCTTGACTGTCGCGTGCCCTTCTAAGCTTCTCTTGTTAGAAAGAATGTCCTTCAGAAACTTGGCATAGGTGGGCATTTGAGTCAGAGCGTCAGTGAAAGGAATGGTGATCTGCAGCTGCTTGATGACGTTTGCGAAGTTGGCAAATTACTCGTTCAGTCTGGTCTCAGCCAATCGTTGGGGGAATGGAACAGGTGGCCGGTATGGAGGTGGTTTCTCGGCCCCTTTCTTCTTCTGATCACCTGACGCTTTGGATGGAGGTTGTGCAGGTCTTGCCGAGCTGGTGCAGTCTGCACTCGCTTGAGGTCGGGTGACCTCAGCTCGTTCTGGATTAACCTCCTTCAGTGGAATTGACTCAGGGGTCGGGGTCGCGTCAGGTGTCGCGTCGAGAATCGGATCAACTGTGCCCTCACTTGGCATTGGTGGCTCGTCGTATTGGGTCCCACTTCTCAGAGTGATCGCCTTAGCCTCTTCTCTTGGATTTGGTTCGGGTTGAGCCGGAAGCTTCCCTGGTCGAGAGTGGCTTGAGGTGACCATCTGGCTCAGCTGCTCCAGCAACTTGCTTTGGGCAGCCATTTGAGTGCTCATGCTCTGCATCTGCTCCCACATCATCTGATTCATCTTGCCCTGCTCGTGAGTGAAGTCGTCCACTCCGGCAGGCGCATTCGACTTTGAGGGGTCAGAGGGAGCTGCTCGGTTGCCTTGGTTGGGAAAGGAAGCGTTCTGGTAGAAGCTCCTGTTGCCATTGTTGCTGTTGCTGCTCGAAGCTTGGGGTCTCCAATCGTTGTTGCTTTGAGGAGGGTAGTTTCCATTATTGTTCGTCCGATTGTTCCAGTTGTTGTTGTTGTTGTACTGCGGCCTTTGGAAGCTGTTGTTTTGGAAGGGGGGTCTGAACGAAGAGTTGTTGAAAGGCGCAGGGTTGTTTTGGTTCGACCTCCAGTGTTGCTGCTCAACATGGTCCTTGGAATAGGATCGACTGAAGGGAGGTCGTGGGAAGAAAGAAGGTTCGTTGTTAAGAGAGTGGACTTGCTCGTTCTCCTCGTCTTGCTGCACCAGCGGGCATTGCTCGTATGCGTGCCTCTCGTCTCCGCACATGACGCAGACTTGAGGTTGCTGTTCGACAGCCTTGACACTAAGCTTGTCCATTGCCCTCTGCATGGCGTCCATCTTGGCGGTGAGAGCCGTGATGTGGTCTAGCTCGTACTTGCCTCCTCCTTGGCTACCTCCTTGGCCTCCTCGTGGGCGTGACGTGTCGCGGCCGGACCACTGCTGGTTCTGCGCCATATCATCTATCAAGCTCATAGCCTCTAAAGGCTCCCTTGACATCAACGCGCCTCCCGCAACAGCGTCCACGTAAGCACGAGTGCTCTCATTCAGGCCGTCGTAAAACGTTTGAATTAAAAGCCAATCGGGTAAACCGTGGTGGGGACAAGAGTACTGCAACTCTCTAAATCTCTCCCACGCTTCATTCAGGGGTTCATCAAAAATCTGCCTAAAGCTGGTCAGGTCTTGTCTCACCTTGGCTGTCCTCTTGTGAGGGAAAAATCTGGTCAAAAACAATTTGGACAAATCCCTCCAAGTCCTAACAGAGTCCCTAGGCAAAGATCCTAACCACTTTTTGGCCTTATCCCTAAGCGTGAAAGGAAATAAAGCAAGCTTTGTGTAATCAGCATTCTCACCGTTGGTCTTGATCGTAGTGATGCACTCGAGGAATGTCTGGAGATGAGCGTGCGGGTCCTCGTGGTCGAGTCCGTGAAAGCTGTTCTGCTGCACCATATTGACAACACCCGGGTTGAAGTTTGGTTGCTGTCCTGGAATGTGTGGCAGCCGGATCGCACCTCTTGCATCTCCAGCTCTCGGCACGTTGTACTCTCGCAGCGTCCGAGGCATGAAACCATCAGCTTCGTCATCAGTCATGCGGCCTTCTTCTTCTTCTCGCCTCTGTCTTTCTCTTTCCCTGGCCTCTGCCTCCATTCTCAATCGGGCTTCGTTGTCTGCCTCAGCCATCTTTTCGGGTTCTGGTGTGTTGGTACGGGTCGGACCAGTCTTGGTACGGGTCGGACCTGGTTGGTGCGGCCTGGTCGTACCTGAGTCTGTGCGGGCCGTACCAGAGAGTGGCTGAGCAGTGTCAGCTGAGTCTGGAGGAGTTTGGTCGAACAGGGGCCCCTTGCTTCTCAGATTGTATGTCAGCCTGTATTTGCCCGCAGGGGGGGGTTCAAAAGCCAGTTTTTAGTATTTTTGAATAAGAAAAGCAATAAAGATACAAGATAAAATCTAGATCAACTAAGTAAGATAAAACCTAACTAAGCAATTGGTTACCGTCCCCGGCAACGGCGCCAAAAACTTGTTCGCTGGTTAGCGCAACGCAAGTTTCGGCACGCTTGAAAGCGTACCTTTTAAACCTCGTTAACACTCCACGAGTAAAGGATGCAAGTGCACAACCTCTGCCGTGTAGTATAATCGGGTATCGATCCTCAGAGACGGCTAATCACTCGGTTAAGTTCTATCTAAACTTGATTGAAAACTAGAAGTTGAAAGGGTTTTGTTTGGTATTTAATTTCCTAAGGTATCAAATCAAACTGTTCAGACAATTGAAGAAGATGTAACAAAATGTTTAGAACAAATGTAAATTGTGTTTTGATTATGGATAAAAGATGTTTCCAGGGTTTCAGACTTCATCTGTGATCTGCCTCTAGTGGTACGGCCCGTACCAAGTTGGTACGGCTAGGCCGTACCTCACTTGGTAAGGCAAGGCCGTACCACCCTGGTAAGACCCGTACCGGCTTCCCAGAACAGAACCTACCAGTTCGAGTGAATGCATTTCCTTGCTGGTACCTTGTGCTAAACTCTTTAGAAAGGTTCAATAGACCATACCTAAGGTTCCTAACCCTCAACCATCGTTTGTTGGATCAAGATCTAGGTTGGAATGCAATTGAGAGCCTTTTAGGGTTTCTACACCTCAACCATCGTATGTTGGTACAGATCTACCCTAGCTGATTGATTAGATGTCTAAGGCACCCTCTAATCTGTCGATTAGAGGAAAATTCAACCTTTCGGCTTCAATTCGAACTATTCTACCCTATGTACTTGAATTGGATGAGAGATTGAGATGATCACATGACCTTGATAGGTTCGATCTAAACCTAAAGGGACATCATACAACAATCACAGCAAGCAAAGCAAGATATAACAATGAAAATCACAATCAATCAAACTAAAGAGTTCATACAAAGTAAAAGTCAAAGAAAGTCAAAACAAATCAAGATTCGATCTCTAACCCTAGAAACTAAAATGATCTACTCACAGCACATAGCAATGTCTAAAAATACAATAAGAGGAAGAGAGATAGCCATGGATTGAAGGGAGATGGAGGAGGAAGCTAGATCCGTCGAGTTTCGCCTCTTCCTCTTCTTTCCTTCTTGCTTTCAGCTCCTTAGCCTTCTTTCTCTCTCCTACTGAGCTCTCAGATCTATCTGGAATGAATTGGATACGAAATCTGGAGAGTTCCCCGCCTTAAATAGCCTCTGCCCAAATTTGAATCTGTCAGGACGCCTTCATGTACGGCCCGTACCAATTTGGTACGGCCTGGCCGTACCAGGCGTGAAGAGCTGAAAACGGCTAAGTATGGTCCGACCCGTACCAAGCCTGGTAAGGGTCGTACCTCATCATGTGAATCGCCATTTCTTCGTGTGTTTTGCTCCAAACCTGCAGAAAACAAACAAACACTCAGCAGTACCAAATTCTAAAGATATAACAATGGAATGCACATAATTCTGGTGAATTATGGCACGAATCTGGTACTAAAATAGGCCTAAAATAGACTAAATATGCGAGGTATCATATACCAAAGAGCTACCGTTATAGCTACTTTTTACAGATAGCGTTAGGTAACAATCACACATACACATCTCTTAGTTAGGAAAGATGAATACCTCATACTGTAGAACTTAACACTGAATGAAAGCATTAATGACACGAACACAATTCCGTATAATGTTTCATTCGGGGTCTGTCAAATACCATGTTTCTGGAACATGTATCTATGTGATTAAAATGACAACTCTGTGTCTATGGTCAGTAAAACTTAACCATTATTTAATCCACATACCAACCTTTAATTGGTTAATTAGTGTTCTTTGCTAATTACCTCGGTCAGTGACTATTAACAGTATTATCATCTATATTATGAAGTTCTACTCATTTCGAATCCGAATGCCGAAATGATCCATAATTCGATAAAACTCAAAGAACAAAATGATAATTTTATTAATCATTCAATTCATGAACAAAGCTTTATGATAATTTTATTGTATTATTGACTTCTAGATTATTACTTACTAACAGTTTCGCGGCTAAGTTCCTTTTCTTAGGGCTAGGCAGTAAACCTTATTACTCTTGATGTTTTGATATATATATTTCTGTTGATTATGATTTCTTGTTGTTGAATTGAAATGCTTTTGCAATTTACTATCTCTTCATCTAACTTCAATGATCTAGTTTAGTCCATTAGGGTAGTGACAGTGCTTAAATGGTAAGAGAAACTATTTGTATGAATTAGCCTCGTTGAGATCCATTAGATTTATGTGAAGAAAACCTTAGCGGGAAAACCATAAACCAGACCAACAAAATGCGAACCAAATTCCATCACATGCGTAAGGAACATCGCAGTGATATGTGTAGTAATTTGGGTATTTAAGAGATCAGTCACATGCGTAAGAAAACTCGCAGTGTCTTATGTAGAATCTCGATGAAAGATCTGTCATTCTTGCGTAATACAAATCACAGTGACCTATGTGGTGTCTTTCATAAAATAACAACAGGAAATCAGACGCAACAGGAATTCATAGGGCCATGTTCCACAGGCCCTTGTTCCAAAATGGGCCATGAAAGACTGGGATTCGGACCTTTACAAGGCCAACCCGACGTCATATGAAAAAGCCCAAAAGCTCGTTAAGCCGGGGCCCAATATGCCGGCCCCAAACCAGAGCCTCGAGATAGGCCCGTGCCAACCGACTTACGGGATAGCCGGGAAACGGCTAGCTTAATGCCCACGTCCCAGAAACGGCTGGTTTAATGACCACGTCCCGATAACGGACGACATAACTGCCCACGTTCTCCCATAAACGCCCGAGATGGCAGTTATGGCTAGACTATATAAGGCAGTGATCCCCCATGTAACGGGGGACGCAATTTTGACTAAGAGAGAGATCATACAGGTCAGAGCCCGAATCTCTCACAATCCACCCCGAGTTCCCAACTCGG
>CM022094.1:1263857-1273857 GCA_011114355.1 Carex littledalei | reverse complement strand
TGTACTGAATTCTTAATTATGTTTTGTTTTGAGAATGATAAACTTGTAAGTACTAACGCTTCGGCTAATGAGGTTTGGCAGCGGTTCAAAGACTAAGGTTAGAACCTAATGGGCTCCCTTGGCAGGATAATATAAATTGCATCTTAGACTAAGTTTGGTTCCTCTACGGACATACTAGACTTAGTTGAAACAACATTAGGAAGCACTTAGATTAGGTGGGGTCTTTGGGATATTTCAACTACGTGTAGTATAGGGAAAGAATACAATTTTGTACCTAAAACATTTTAGTCTTGGTAGTCCAAAAGCCGATCGTAAGATCGGAAAACCTTTCAAATCACATAAACAAACACTCAATTCACTGTGCGGGTAGTGACAGTGCCGTACGCGGGGTACTTGGGGGCAGTCTATACCGCACGCGGTAGTGACAGTTGAAGGAAATATGGGTTTCATGCAAGAGCAAATTTCAAAAATTTAACTCAAAGAAACCTACATAGATCTACTTATTTGACTAATTATGAATCTAATTTAGCAATTTAACTTGTTTAAACTTTATACCTCAAATCTTGGTCTCTAAACCAAGAAGTAGGGACTTGAGATATAGAGTTGTTGTCTCCAAACAAGAAAGCATCCACAAGTATCCACCCGAGATTAAACGAAACTCTTGTTTTTCTCTTGCTAGAGATACTAAATTAAGGATCAACCTTAATCTTAGTTTCTACCCTTCAATTAACAATTAATTTAGTGTAGAAGTATTGTACTCAACACATGAGCAAAATGGTGGATAAAAATGGTTGCATCTCTCAAATCTCCTCTTATTCTTTTTGTAGGGCGCAGAAAGTTGCACAGCTGATTTTGGAAGGTGTGTGCATGTGTATTAAATATTTCAGAGTTCAACGCTCTCGGTTTTCAAGACATAGAGGGGAACATCGAACTTGAAACATTCATTTCTATCTTTCTGCTATTCCTTCTGGTTCACCCTCGACAGACCTACTGTTCATAATCAGCCTGTCGAGAGAGTTTAATGATTGTGGGGACGTTTAACTCCCAGCGGGCGCAAGCCCCCGCTGTTAATTACATCAGATGACCCTTCCAAGTCATACTGAACACCTCGTCCATTCCGGGATTTGTGCCTATTTTATGTGAATTGAATAATGGGGCTAAAAATGGGACTCATGTATTGACCTTGGTTTTGATTTGGTTTTCTTGGTTTGGATATTTGTGTATGTGTGATTTCATATTAAAGCAATGTTTATTATATTTTAAAATAGGAATTTGGATATTTGAGAAGTGTATATACACTGTTTATTTACATCTGACTCATAACATATTTATTCACATTTTTATTAATAAATAAGATCGTTTAAATTTGGAGAAAGGGTATTTTGGTCATTTCAAAACTTGGCTGATGGCTGGACATGTTCAATTTTGTTTAGAGACATGGAGGATTTAATTTGGATTCATTTGGAAGTGGTTTGAGTTGATTTGGATTTGAAATGAAGAAGTTATGGCCAAAAAGGACTGAAAAGGGGTTATTTGTAAAGCTTGATTCTTTCCAGGGACCTATTTGTAAATCTGGAAGAAATGGAATTTGTGATTTGGATTTTAGACAAGGTTTTATGTGAAAATTGGGCCTTTAAGGGCTTGTTTGAGAGAGTTTTAGGCTGGCAGGGACCTATTTGTGAATTTACAAGGGCTTCGCTGTGATTACAATTTGTCAGAGGGGCTTATGTGCAAAAGATTTTTGATTTAATGATTTTATTGATTATCTGGGTTTTGAGATTTGTATTGGGCTTTGAGATGTGTGCTTTGAGCTTCAAGATCTGTGTTTCCATTTAAGCTTTGTTTTGGCGCTGGAATCAAAAGGCTCATATCGCTTTAAAATCCGTGCAGCTGGAATATGAAGGGTATTTTTGCTTGTATTTAGGTCTGAACTTCAAAAATTCATATTAAATTGAAATAAAATCAGAAAGATATGAAATTTGTGTCCATTTTATGTATTTTGAAGTACTTTATTTAATCATGACGTTTGTTCTTTGATTTGGATTTTTAGCCGATCTGTACTGTTCATTTTACCAGCAGCAGCTTATTATTGTTTAAATGCTGATTTTCTGTTTTTAAAACTGAACTTTGAAAATTCATATAAAATCGAAAAAAGATCAGAAAAATGCAAAGTTTGTGTCAGTTTTGTGTGTTTTAAAATTCTCTATCTGATGGCGATGTCCATTTTTTATTTTGGTCCCTGTGTCAGTTCAGATTGCTTATTTTACCAGCAGGGGTCATTTTGGCACTTTTGAGTGCTTTCCTTGTACCAGTGGTACATGCCTTGAGATTTGATACTGGTACTGTTCATTGACTGGTACCAGAAGCTGTGTGGGACATTTATCATGATTGGTTTTGAGTTCTAACAAGTTTGAGTAGCTTTTAGGCTACAAATTGGTACCAACAAACAAAAGGAAAAGGAAAAAAAATCCAAAATTCCAAAATAATGTTTCTTTAAATACCAAAAATCTGTCAAAATGTGGTTTTATGCAGGGATGCCCCTGATTTTGTTTGAAATCACCTATTTGTATAATCTCACTTGACCAAAGGGACAAATCATCAAGAAATCATTAATTCAAATATACAAATGATATTTTCAACATAGTTGACATCTATTTGCAATTTGAACTTCATTCTTTCACTATTTTGCACAAATATCTATTTAGTTTCTTTTCATTGTGCCTTTTATGCACACAACATGCCTTTAAGCATGAAGAAACTAATTAGAACTCATTTGTGCAACATAGGTCCCATATCAAGGAGATTATAATAGGAACTATACAGCTCAACCATTATAACTCATTTTTATTACTCTTAACCCTTTCTAATAAAATAATCGAAATAGGTTGGATGCAATAGGAACTATACAGCTCAACACATGCATCTTTGCTATTTGATTATTCCATACAAGAGTTAAGAGCATAGAAAGATCAAAAGTTTAAAGAAAAATCAGATTTATATATTTTCGGTTTTTACTTTATTTTTACAATAAAAGTGCAAAAGAAGAAATAAAATACTAGAGTGATAACATATATTTTTTTGTTTATAAAAGGCAGCAAGGAAGAAGGGAAAAGAGAGAGTTATATGCACTTCTATATTATTATTTTTTATTTGATCATTAGGCTAGAACATGCTTAGTTTATTATGAAATAAACTTGAATATCATGTAGCCTTCACACTTTATTAACCTAAAACTTTAAAAAGGGAAAGCAAACAAAGAAGACAAACAACAAATCAAGGCAGCAAAGAAAAAAGAAAGAAAAAGGAAGATTTCGGTTTTGAAGAACTTTCTTATTTCATCATGAACATATACATAGCATCATCTCTCAAGGCTTACATGATTTTTGCATTTAATTACCTATCTCTATTTTTTCTTTTTTTGCTACAGAGAAGGAGGAAGAACAAACTTTTTCTTTTTGCTATCTGTTGGTGGTTTCGGCTTTCTGTATTGAGGCGCCGGTGTGTGTGTATTACGGCTCTTGTGTTGTGTATTTTCTTCTTCAACAGGGGCTCCTTATATAGGCATGGCACTCTGAAATTTAGGGTTTTAGGCACCTGATATGTGGCACTCATCTTCACCCTTCAATTCTTTGAATTTTGATCTTGTGGTTGGCTTTGGAGAAGGCATATTCGGGTCTGGCATTTTTGGTTTTATCTCCAGCGAATGGTACTGTATACAGATCTTAAGATCCTTCCCTTAACTGCACCTGGCGTGCCATAGACCGAGCACCCGATTTTTATCAGTTTACTTGGTGTACCGTGATCCAAGCACATGGAGCACGAAGGGGTCAAATGGTTCGGCGCTGCATTTGAATTCTAATTTCATATCATTAGATTTCGGTGAACGTGGTCTATGGTAAACCGTATGACCGGCAGCTTGAGGCGCCGCATTGAATTCGCATGCTCCGGGTTTAGGGAAAACGAAGGGATCAGTTTTTTGCGCTGGAGATGCGAAACTTTGTTCGGCTTCAAAGTTAATTTGCTTTCGGCCCAACTAGTTTATTTAACTTCGGCCCAATAATTTTGATTCATCATTTTTATTTGGCACAGCTATGAGTATATTAATTCAATGAATTGATTGAACTGATTATTTTAATTCAACCAAAACCGTGAGCATTTTTTTTTAACTCTCATGATTTAAGTATACTCAATCTTCTCCATTTTAATTTATAATGAACACCTCCCTTTTTCCACATTTTTTTTTATTTTAAATCCCAACTTTTTAGGGTCAAACAAATGCCCCCCACCTGGGTGAGGTGTGAAGACCCTAGAATTGAACAGCTTAGCCAGGTGCCCCCAGTGTTCTTCTCGAACTTTATGGAATTCCTTTTGAGTCGTCTTTCTTGTTTGAATCTCAGGCATTTGAACTCCATATTGGGCATTGAGCTCGGAAGCAGGTCTGATCATTATCTTTGATCACGCCTACTTCAAAAGGTACGCTATCTTTATCTCATCTTGCTAATACTCGCATGGTTGGGTGAGGGTTGAATATGTGTTCTTCGGGGTTTGCCTGAGTAATTGATCCCTTGTTCATGTATTGGGGGCTTCAGGTAGTGACTATACTCCAAACACATACTCATGAGAAAATCTGTTTAAAAGGGGAATCTATCTCTGATCTGATGCGGGGACCATGCTGGTAATTTTGCAAAATTGAGGGTTTAGATAAACGGGCCTTCTAATTGTAGGCATAATCTTGGATTTTGATCCAGTTTGTCTCGTGTGCTTCTTGTTGGAGTTTTTGGTTAACCAGGGTTGGTTTTGGCTGTAGCTCAGGGTCTTCTAGGGTCATGTCAAGTTGGAATTTGGTTTCGGTTGTAATTTAAGGTCTTTCCGGACTGTTGGTGTAGTTTGAGGTCTTTCCGGACTGTTGGTGTAGTTTAAGGTCTTTTCGGACCATGCTTGATTGGGACTTGGTTTTGGCTGTAGTTTAAAGTCTTCTCGGACTATGCTTTAGTTTAAAGTCATTTCGGACCATGCTTTAGTTTAAGGTCTTTTCGGACCATTGGTGTAGTTTTTTTTTTTTTACATACCGGAATCAAACTTTCTAAGATTTCTCCAATCGGGTTCTAAGCGATCGAATAGTCTTATTGGCTCGATTCTTCTCCTTATCCTCCTTCTCTTTTTACGACGAACTTCTCAAGCCTTCTCCAATCGGGTTCTAAGCGATCAAATAAACTTGCTCAGTTCGTTTTTTTTTTTTTTTTTTTTTTTTTTTTTTTTTTTTTTTGGGAATCTTTCAATTCTTCTCCAACCAGGTTATTAGTGTTTTCAGTATAAACTGAGGATCGTGGATTGACTTCCTTGTTCGATCCTTGGAGAGTCAGGAATATGGCTCCATGCAACTCTTTTGGGTGCATCTCGAGTCTGAACATGAAGCGCGGTGCCCATTCAGGTTGTCGAGATGTTGGGTGCACGATAGGACTCAGAGCATACGACGCGGTGCCAGCTCCTACCGCCTACAGGTATGGTATGGTGCACAATAGGACTCAGAGCATACGACGCGGTGCCAGCTCCTACCGCCTATGGGTATGGGTGACCTATTAAGATCTGGTATGGGTGAAGGTGACCTATCAAGATCAGGGTATGTTTGAGGCGATCTATTAAGATCTGGGTATGGGTGACCTATTAAGGTCTGGTATGAGGATGAAGCGATCTATTAAGATCTGGGTATGGGTGAAGGTGACCTATCAAGGTCAGGGTATGTTTGAGGCGATTTATTAAGATCTGGTATGGGTGACCTATCAAGGTCTGGTATGAGAATGAAGCGATCTATTAAGATCTGGGTATGAATGACCTATTGAGGTCTAGGTATCAGAATGGGGCGACCTATTGAGGTCTGGGTATGTATGGGGCGATCTATTAAGATCTGGGTATGAATGACCTATTGAGGTCTCGGTTTCGGAATGAGGCGACCTATTGAGGTCTGGGTATGTATGAGGCGATCTATTGAGATCTGGGTATAAACGACCTATTGAGGTCTCGGTATCAGAATGAGGCGACCTATTGAGGTCTCGGTATGTATGAGGCGATCTATTGAGATCTGGGTATGAATGACCTATTGAGGTCTCGGTTTCGGAATGAGGCGACCTATTGAGGTCTGGGTATGTATGAGGCGATCTATTGAGATCTGGGTATGAATGACCTATTGAGGTCTCGGTTTCGGAATGAGGCGACCTATTGAGGTCTCGGTATGTATGAAGCGACCTATTGAGATCTGGGTATGAATGACCTATTGAGGTCTCGGTTTCGGAATGAGGTGACCTATTGAGATCTCGGTATGTATGAGGCGATCTATTGAGATCAGGGTATGAATGACCTATTGAGGTCTAGGTATCGGAATGGCACGACCTATTGAGGTCTGGGTATGTATGAGGCGGTCTATGGAGATCTGGGTATGAATGACCTATTGAGGTCTAGGTATCGGAATGGCACGACCTATTGAGGTCTGGGTATGTATGAGGCGATCTATGGAGATCTGGGTATGAATGACCTATTGAGGTCTCGTCTGGGGGTGAAATGATCTATTGAGACCTGGGTATGGATGAAGGTGACCTATCAAGGTCTCGGTATCGGAATGAGACGACCTATTGAGGTCTGGGTATGAATGAGGTGATCTATTGAGATCTGGATATGGGAATAGGGCGACCTATTGAGGTCTGGTATGTGATGAAGCAATCTATGGAGATCTCAATATGGATGACCTATCGAGGTCTGGGTATTTGTATGAGGCGACCTATCGAGGTCTGGGTATTGGTATGATGTGACCTATCGAGGCTGGTATGTGTATTAGGCCTTGGTGGGGCATTGATTCATGGGTTTGTTGTTTATGAGTGTCGCCCTGGCTCAATGTTTGTTTAGCGAGGATTGGGTTGGTGAGAACTCTGCTGTAGTCATTGCTTTTGGGTTCTTGGTCTTCTTATTTTGGGTCAAGATAATTGTTTTAGTGCTCACGTGGCCTAGGCACAACATCAAAGCCTTATTTTGTTCGGCACAAATATATAAAGCATGCTCGTCATTTAAATGACTGGTTAGACGAGCGAACCAGTGACAATTGTTTAAGGGCACAATCTTGACAAAGCCTGTTTTGTGTTTGAGGCTTTCTTTGTGGGCCTTACATCTCTCCACTCTTTTTTATTGTAGTGGGATATTTAGTGCGTATGTGTATTTGTTGGGGGTGATACCTTACTCACTCCTCTCGTGCCTTCTTGAATAGCCTATATGGCATCAATCCTTAGGCAAGGGTATCGCGGGAAATGCGAATACCATTGTTTTGAAAACTTTGTTTTAAAAGGGATTTTGTGCCTTCAGAATTGAAATAGTCTAAACGACCGCTTTCTTTAATCTTTTGATTTTATTTGAGATATCATCATTAGGCACTCCATTGTTTAAAGGACAATGAAGAAACCTTGTCTTTCCTTTTTTCAAACTGGGAGGAAAAACGAAACCAGTGATAGTTGTTTCAAATGGGCACAACACCAAAGCCCACTCTTGTTCAAAGTACAAGAAGTAAAACTTGCTTATCCCTTTATTACTGGATGGATAAGCGTACCAGTATCAATTGTTTATGGCACAAGTTGACAAAGCCATTTTGTGTATTTTGGGTATTGGTCTTGGTATGAGCCCATCATATTTGTAGAGTTTTGGGTTTATTAACGGGTTTTTTATTTCTTTTTGGATTTTTTTTTTGGACCTTTATTGTGGGTTATTATTATTTTTTTTTATTTGTGGGTCTTTATTTGGGGATATTTTTTTTGGGTTTGTTTATCCGAGTTTTAGGACTTCAGTTATGGGTCCATTTTATGGAAATGGAGAGATATATATTTTTGTGGTTTTATACTCGAGTTTAAGGACTTCAGTATATGGGTCCATTTATGGAAATAGAGAGATACATATTTTTGTGGTTTTATACTCGAGTTTAAGGACTTCAGTATATAAGTCCATTTTATGGAAATGGAGAGATATATATTTTTGTGGTTTTATACTCGAGTTTAAGGACTTCAGTACATGGGTCCATTTTGTGGGCATATAGGAATAAAGAGGGAATTATATTTTTGATATTTTATACTCGAGTTTAAGGACTTCAGTACATGGGTCCATTTTATGGAAAGAGAAAGATACATATTTTTGTGGTTTTATACTCGAGTTTAAGGACTTCAGTACATGGGTCCATTTTATGGAAATGGAGAGATATATATTTTTGTGGTTTTATACTCGAGTTTAAGGACTTCAGTATATGGGTCCATTTTATGGAAATTGAGAGATATATATTTTTGTGGTTTTATACTCGAGTTTAAGGACTTCAGTACATGGGTCCATCCATATGACCTGCTTCTGAGGTAGCCACGGTTTTGGGTTTGGCATTTATGGGAGGAGGGCATGCCGCATCTGACTCCTCTTCATCTTCACTTGGGCTTTCGACAACGGGATCTTTTTCTTTCCTCACCATATATATAGTGGGATCAGTGGATCCATATGATGGTCATCTTTCTCTTCGAGGTCTTAATTAATTGTTATCATGAAGACCATCGCTACTTCTTCTTGCTTAGGGTGTGTTTTGGTGACCATTTGTTTCTTTTGAGTGGCATTTGGCGCCACTATTGTTAGACTTCCAGTGTTGGATAGGCGCAGATTGATTCGTGCCCCCAACCTATCATGTACACTGGTTGGTCTTCTCAGAATTCGAGGGGTTTGATTTGATCCCCCTCTGCTTGAGCTTCGAGAGGTGTTTGCATGCATCTCTCGCCAGAGTCTTGGTTTTAGCGAGGCACCTTTAGGTGCCTCCAGCCTTGAGGTTGGAAACATTGGTTTCGGTGTTGAGCAGAGAGCATTATTGTGTACATGAGGTTTTGGGGCTGGAAATGTCAGCCTTGATTGGATAGAGGGTCGGGCATCATTGGATGCCCCCAGCTTTGAGCTGGAAACATCAACCTAGATTTAATGGAGGTTGGTGTAGAGGTTTTCGGTGCAGGGGTTATATAGTATCGGTTCCTGCGTTGCTTCATCATGCGAAGCTGTTTAAGGGCCTTGTGAATGGCCATTGCAGTGTTGTCAACTATGTTATGCTCATTTGAGTGAATGAGCGAGCGGCTGCAGCAGCGTAAGCCATTCCTGCAAACAAGCAAACTCGCGATTTCATTAGTCAATTTTCATATGAGAATTTAGTTTGTACATGAGTTTTAGCCCGATTATTCAATTCATAGGCATCGATATCGAATATAAAAGGAAATGACATAACTCAAGTGGTCCAATGACTTGTTGTTTGAGTGTTTGAAGTCATTGGCTACTTGAGTATGTTCCTTTTATCTTCGTATCGGATCCCGAACCTGTGAGGAGGAGAACGTCCCACCGGGCGTGCCAAAACCTGTAGGGCGCAGAAAGTTGCACAGTTGGTATGGAAGGTGTGTGCATGTGTATTTAAATGTCTCATGGTTCAGTGCTCTCGGTTTTTAAGGCATGAGTGAGAACATCGAATCTGAAACATTCGTTTCTTTCTTTCTGCTGTTCCTTCTGGTTCACCCTCGACAGGCCTGCTGTTCATAATCAGCCTGTCGAGAGAGTTTAATGATTGTGGGGACGTTTAACTCCCAGCGGGCGCAAGCCCCCGCTGTTAATTACATCAGATGACCCTTCCAAGCCATACTGAACACCTCGTCCATTCCGGGATTTGTGCCTATTTTATGTGAATTGAATAATGGGGCTAAAAAGGGGACTCATGTATTGACCTTGGTTTTGATTTGGTTTTCTTGGTTTGGATATTTGTGTATGTGTGATTTCATATTAAAGCAATGTTTATTATATTTTAAAATAGGAATTTGGATATTTGAGAAGTGTATATACATTGTTTATTTACATCTGACTCATAACATATTTATTCACATTTTTGTTAATAAATAAGATCGTTTAAATTTGGAGAAAGGGTATTTTGGTCATTTCAAAACTTGGCTGATGGCTGGACATGTTC
>CM022094.1:1241357-1243857 GCA_011114355.1 Carex littledalei | reverse complement strand
TTAAGCCGCCTTGGTCCTTTTTCAGCCGCTCGGTCCGTGTTTTTCGTGTTTCGGGTCTGTTCGGGTCATTTTTAAGCCGCCTTGGTCCGTGTTTTTCCCCCGCTTGGTCCGTGTTTTTCCCACCGCTTGTTCCATGTTTTTCCACCGCTCAATCCGTGTTTTTCAGCCGCCTTGGTCCGTGTTTCGGGTCTGTTCGGGTCATTTTTAAGCCGCCTTGGTCCGTGTTTCGGGTCTGTTCGGGTCATTTTTAAGCCGCCTTGTTCCGTGTTTCGGGTCTGTTCGGGTCATTTTTAAGCCGCCTTGTTCCGTGTTTCGGGTCTGTTCGGGTCATTTTTAAGCCGCCTTGGTCCGTGTTTCGGGTCTGTTCGGGTCATTTTTAAGCCGCCTTGTTCCTTTCGGGTCTGTTCGGGTCATTTTTAAGCCGCCTTGTTCCGTGTTTCGGGTTTGTTCGGGTCTGTTCGGGTCATTTTTAAGCCGCCTTGGTCCGTGTTTCGGGTCTGTTCGGGTCATTTTTAAGCCGCCTTGTTCTGTGTTTCGGGTCTGTTCGGGTCATTTTTAAGCCGCCTTGTTCGGGTCATTTTTAAGCCGCCTTGTTCGGGTCTGTTCGGGTCATTTTTAAGTCGCCTTGGTCCGTGTTTTGGGGTATGTTCGGGTCATTTTTAAGCCGCTCGGTCCGTGTTTCGGGTCTGTTCGGGTCATTTTTAAGCCGCTCGGTCCTTGTTTCGGGTCTGTTCGGGTCATTTTTTAGCCGCCTTAATCATTTTCCAGCCGCTCGGTCCGTGTTTTTCGTGTTTCGGGACAGTTCGGGTCATTTCTAAGCCGCCTGGGTCCATGTTTTTCCCACCGCTTGTTCCATGTTTTTCCCTCGCTCAATTCGTGTTTTTCAGCCGCTCGGTCCGTGTTTTTCGTGTTTCGGGTCTGTTCGGGTCATTTTTAAGCCACCTTGGTCCGTGTTTTTCCCCCGATTGGTCCGTGTTTTTCCCCCCGCTTGTTCCATGTTTTTCCACCGCTCAATCCGTGTTTTTCAGCCGCCTTGGTCCGTGTTTCGGGTCTGTTCGGGTCATTTTTAAGCCGCCTTGGTCCGTGTTTCGGGTCTGTTCGGGTCATTTTTAAGCCGCCTTGTTCCGTGTTTCGGGTCTGTTCGGGACTTTTTTAAGCCGCCTTGTTCTGTGTTTCGGGTCTGTTCGGGTCATTTTTAAGCCGCTCGGTCAGTGTTTCGGGTCTGTTCGGGTCATTTTTAAGCCGCCTTGTTCCTTTCGGGTATGTTCGGGTCATTTTTAAGCCGCCTTGGTCCGTGTTTCGGGTCTGTTCGGGTCATTTTTAAGCCGCCTTGTTCTGTGTTTCGGGTCTGTTCGGGTCATTTTTAAGCCGCCTTGTTCGGGTCATTTTTAAGCCGCCTTGTTCGGGTCTGTTCGGGTCATTTTTAAGCCGCCTTGGTCCGTGTTTCGGGTCTGTTCGGGTCATTTTTAAGCCGCCTTGATCATTTTCCAGCCGCTCGGTCCGTGTTTTTCGTGTTTCGGGACAGTTCGGGTCATTTCTAAGCCGCCTGGGTCCGCATTTTTCCCACCGCTTGTTCCATGTTTTTCCCTCGCTCAATCCGTGTTTTTCAGCCGCTCGGTCCGTGTTTGGGGTCTGTTCGGGTCGTTTTTAAGCCGACTTGGTCCGTATTTCGGGTCTGTTCGGGTCGTTTTTAAGCCGCCTTGGTTCGTGTTTTTCCCCCGCTTGGTCCGTGCTTTGCCCGCGCTTTTCGGGCCATGTACACCGCTTGGCATGTACATCCGGGCCATGTACACCACCGGCGTGTACATGAGGGGGGCGCCCATTCCAAAATTCTCCTACCCCTAATAGGGAATATGCATTTTTACCCTCCAGCCACGCCCAGGGTTACCACCCCCTGGAAATCCCCAAGGTTCCCCCCCATTTTACGTGGATGCGCTGACGCTGAGGGCCAGCAGCACCGACGCTGAGGGCCAGCAGCACCGACGGAAGGCACCGACGGGGGCATGTACACCGACGGAAGGCACCGACGCACGCCCGTGTACACCGCTTGGGCATGTACATGGCAGCACCGACGCTGAGGGCCAGCAACACCGACGGAAGGCACCGACGGGGGCAAGTACATGGGGCAACCGACGGTAGCACCGACGGGGGCATGTACACCCTTGGGCATGTACATGGGAACACTGACGCTGGGCGCCAGCAGCACCGACGCAGAGCGCCAGCAGCACCGACGGACAGCACCGACGGGGGCATGTACCCCGACGGAAGGCACCGACGGACGGCACCGACGGGGCCCCGACGGGGCACCGACGGGGCACCGACGGCGCACCGACGGGGCACCGACGGGGCACCGACGGGGCACCGACGGCGCACCGACGGGGCACCGACGGGGCACCGACGGGGCACCGACGGCGCACCGACGGGGCACCGACGGGGCATGTACACCCTTGGGCAAGTACATGGGAACACCGACGCTGGGCGCCAGCAGCACCGACGCAGA
>CM022094.1:1231357-1233857 GCA_011114355.1 Carex littledalei | reverse complement strand
CACGGGGCGTCTCCACGCTTAGACACCCCGCTCAAACACGTGTTTTTAAGCCGCCTTGGTCCGTGTTTGGGGTCTGTTCGGGTCATTTTTCAGCCGCCTTGGTCATTTTTCAGCCGCTCGGTCCGTGTTTCGGGTCTGTTCGGGTCATTTTTAAGCCGCCTTGGTCATTTTTCAGCCGCTCGGTCCGTCTTTTTCGTGTTTCGGGTCTGTTCGGGTCATTTTTAAGCCGCCTTGGTCCGTGTTTTTCCACCGCTTGTTCCGTGTTTTTCCCCCGCTCAATCCGTGTTTTTCAGCCGCCTTCGTCCGTGTTTCGGGTCTGTTCGGGTCATTTTTAAGCCGCCTTGGTCATTTTTCAGCCGCTCGGTCCGTGTTTCGGGTCTGTTCGGGTCATTTTTAAGCCGCCTTGGTCATTTTTCAGCCGCTCGGTCCGTGTTTTTCGTGTTTCGGGTCTGTTCGGGTCATTTTTAAGCCGCTCGGTCCGTCTTTTGGGTCTGTTCGGGTCATTTTTAAGCCGCCTTGGTCATTTTTCAGCCGCTCGGTCCGTGTTTCGGGTCTGTTCGGTTCATTTTTAAGCCGCCTTGGTAATTTTTCAGCCGCTCGGTCTGTCTTTTTCGTCTTTCGGGTCTGTTCGGGTCATTTTTAAGCCGCCTTGGTCCGTGTTTTTCAGCCGCTTGGTCCGTGTTTTTCCCCCGCTCAATCGTGTTTTTCAGCCGCCTGGGTCCGTGTTTCGGGTCTGTTCGGGTCATTTTTAAGCCGCCTGGGTCCGTGTTTCGGGTCTGTTCGGGTCGTTTTTAAGCCGCCTTGGTCCGTGTTTTTCCCCCGCTTGGTCCGTGCTTTGCCCCCGCTTTTCGGGCCATGTACACCGCTTGGCATGTACATCCGGGCCATGTACACCACCGGCGTGTACATGAGGGGGGCGCCCCTTCCAAAATTCTCCTACCCCTAATAGGGAATATGCATTTTTAGCCTCTAGCCACGCCCAGGGTTACCACCCCCTGAAAATCCCCCAGGTCCCCCCCCATTTTACGTGGATGCGCTGACGCTGAGGGCCAGCAGCACCGACGCTGAGCGCCAGCAGCACCGACGGAAGGCACCGACGGGGGCATGTACACCGACGGAAGGCACCGACGCACACCGCTTGGGCATGTACATGGCAGCACCGACGCTGAGGGCCAGCAACACCGACGGGGGCATGTACATGGGGGGCAACCGACGGAAGGCACCGACGCTGAGCGCCAGCGCACCGACGCAGCACCGACGCTGAGCGCCAGCAGCACCGACGGCAGGCACCGACAGGGGCATGTACACCCTTGGGCATGTACAGGGGCACCGACAGGGGCAGGCACCGACGGGGCACCGACGGGGGCATGTACACCCTTGGGCATGTACATGGTGGCCACCCCCTTTTCAATTTTTTTTTCAAGGCACCGCCGCAGCACCGACGCTGAGCGCCAACGGCACCGATGGAAGGCACCGACGAAAGGCACCGACGGGGGCATGTACACCCTTGGGCATGTACACCCTTGGGCATGTACAAGGTGGCCACCCCCTTTTCAATTTTTTTTCAAGGCACCGACGCTGAGCGCTAGCGGCACCGACGGGGCACCGACGGGGCATGTACACCCTTGGGCATGTACATGGGAACACCGACGCTGGGAACCAGCAGCACCGACGCAGAGCGCCAGCAGCACCGACGGACAGCACCGACGGGGGCATGTACACCACCGGCGTGTACATGAGGGGGCACCCCTTTTGAAAATCTTGCCCCCCTAATAGGGAATATGCATTTTTTGGCTCTAGCCACCCCCAGGGTTACCACCCCCTGAAAATCCCCCATGTCAAAAAATTAGTGTTCCGCCGCTTTTTTACGTGATTTCACCCGTTTTCAACGCAAGTTGCCCCGATCCACCGATTTTGCGTTCAAATTTTTTTCAAAATTCAAATTTTATCATATCGCCCGCAGCACCGACGCTGGGCGCCAGCAACACCGACGGAAGCACCGACGCTGGGCGCCAGCTGCACCGACGGAAGCACCGACGCTGGGCGCCAGCAGAACCGACGGGGGCATGTACACCCTTGGGCATGTACATGGGAACACCGACGCTGGGCGCCAGCAGCACCGACGCAGAGCGCCAGCAGCACCGACGGGGGCATGTACCCCGACGAAAGGCACCGACGGGGGCATGTACACCCTTGGGCATGTACATGGTGGCCACCCCCTTTTCAATTTTTTTTTCAAGGCACCGACGGGGCATGTACACCCTTGGGCATGTACATGGGAACACCGACGCTGGGCGCCCGCAGCACCGACGCAGAGCGCCAGCAGCACCGACGGACAGCACCGACGGGGGCATGTACACCACCGGCGTGTACATGAGGGGGCACCCCATTTGAAAATCTTGCCCCCCTAATAGGGAATATGCATTTTTAGCCTCTAGCCACGCCCAGGGTTACCACCCCCTGAAACTCCCCCATGTCAAAAAATTGGTGTTCCACCGCT
>CM022094.1:1203857-1223857 GCA_011114355.1 Carex littledalei | reverse complement strand
AACAACCAATTAAAAAAGTATGAGAAATAATACTCCACGATCAGTACCTCAGATTCGAGCTTCTTTTGAATTTCATCTTTGTTATCCAACTCAGCTCTTAATTTTGGTAATTCATCATTCTTGCTTTTTAAGGACTCGATCTATCAATAGAAAAACCAATGTATATGCGAGTCATCCGAAAGTGAACAACCAATTAAAAAAGTATGAGAAATAATACTCCACGATGAGTACCTCAGATTCGAGCTTCTTTTGAGTTTCATCTTTGTTATCCAACTCAGCTCTTAATTTTGGTAATTCATCATTCTTGCTTTTTAAGGACTCGATCTATCAATAGAAAAACCAATGCATATGCGAGTCAATCAAAAGTGAACAATCAATTAAAAAAGTATGAAAAATAATACTGCACGATCAGTACCTCAGATTCGAGCTTCTTTTGAGTTTCATCTTTGTTATCCAACTCAGCTCTTAATTTTTGTAATTCATCATTCTTGCTTTTTAAGGACTCGATCTATCAATAGAAAAACCAATGCATATGCGTGTCAATCAAAAGTGAACAATCAATTAAAAAAGTATGAAAAATAATACTCCACGATCAGTACCTCAGATTCGAGCTTCTTTTGAGTTTCATCTTTGTTATCCAACTGAGCTCTTAATTTTGGTAATTCATCATTCTTGCTTTTTAAGGACTCGATCTATCCATAGAAAAACCAATGCATTTACAAGTCAATCAAAAGTGAACAACTAATTAAAAAAGAAGGAAAAATAATACTCCACGATCAGTACCTCAAATTCGAGCTTCTTTTGAATTTCATCTTTTTTATGCAACTCAGCTCTTAATTTTGGTAATTCATCATTCTTGCTTTTTAAAGACTCAATCTATCAATAGAAAAACCAATGCATATGCGAGTCAATCAAAAGTGAACAACCATTTATAAAAGTATGAAAACTAATACTCCACGATCGGTACCTCATATTCGAGTTTCTTTTTAATTTCATCTTTGTTATCCAACTCAGCTCTTAATTTTGGTAATTCATCATTCTTTCTTTTCAAGGACTCGATCTATCAATCGAATAACCAATGCATATGTGAGTCAATCAAAAGTGAACAACCAATTAAAAAAGTATGAAAAATAATACTCCACGATCAGTACCTCAGATTCGAGCTTCTTTTGAATTTCATCTTTGTTATCCAACTCAGCTCTTAAATTTTGCATTAGCTTCAAATAGTTGTCCTCTGTGTGTTTCAAGTTCTATGTCCGAAAGAGAGAAAAATCAATATTGACAATCTCTAAGTGACTCATTAAACAATGTAAGAAATATATTTGCGGGAATATGGTGAGAAAAAGAGACCTGCTTGCAATCCTGAAGTTCTTTCTTGATGTTTTCTGTTGTGTCCTGGGTGAAGTAAATTGCAATTATTAATTTCCAAAAGGGGGAATTGAATACAAATTAAAAGGACAAGTACCTGGAGGATGACTGAATACATTTTCTATTAGACAATACAAGGTGGAAGTAAACGAGAGGGAAGAGAATGGGTGCATGATATGATCTATATTTGGGTCCATGAATTATGTTTTGTTTACAAATCTGAAGGTAGATTTTGTTTAACATTTTAATAATGTAGAATATTTTATGAAATTATCTGTTACTTGATTTAAGATGGATTTTACAACAGATTAAATAGAGATGTTTATTATCAATAATAATAATTTTATTACACACCTTGACGTAAACTCCAAGTGCATCAATATATGCTCCTGAGCGTCCATAGAAACCAATAATTTGACCACTAATTGCTGGAAGTTCAAAGGGGAATTTCCCTCCTATACCATATGGTCCAAACCTTCTCATGTTTGTCTCAAATTCAAGTGATGTCAGCACAATACCTTGCTGGTAGTATGCACCATAGTGGCCTTTAACTGAGGTAATGTACTCAGAATCTTCAAGATTTAACTACAAGACAAAGAGCATATAACATATATCATTAATATCCTTTTGGTGGCTACATTAATCAACATTTACTATTGATGAACACATTAATCAAAGTTCAAAATTGGTGACAAAATTCACTTCATTTCATTCCAACATAAGTGTAGGTTCGATTCAATTATTACTTTTATATTTTTCGTGCCAAATTTCACAGAAAAATCCTTGGTCACTATATTATTTTGTTTTTCATCACTTAAGAAGCCCCATTTGTACAATTATTAGTACCAGTTCAAGTGGTCCTGCTAACAGTAGGATAACATGTCCCGCATTTCACTACATTCTTCCTCTATTGTCATCAAGTAATGGATCAGTGTGGTCAATTTGCTTTGCCAAGAAATAAGTCTTTCCACTTCTCGCTCACAGAGTTGGAATTTTATTATTTTAGAGATTAAAAAAGGTGGTACCTCTGCCAGATAATTTCCTCCTTCTAGACCCCACTTCTTAGTACTTCCCTCACCGTTATCATGTAGAAAATGTACAGTAAGACAATCAATAGCTTCAGGATGATAGTGAACACTAATCTTAACAATGCGAGTGATGCCATCGATATTCATATCTTTCACTGCCCCACCACCTCCGCCAACTGGCCCCACCTTCTTCGTGACAACTTGAGTCGATGCCTTCATTAAATCAACAGATTCCACAAAAGTAATTTTAGAAGTCGATGATTAATAAATTAGAGGAATTTCTCGCTAATTAGTTTCTGAACAATCATTTTCCATAGAAAACCAACATTTTGACATCTATATAAAAAAGATAGCGCGTACCATTTCGGGAAAAATTTCAGCACACTAGCGACGATGGAATTATTGCTGCATTTGTTGATTGCTTTGTTTTGTAGGCTTAGAGGTTCCTGGATGAATATATACTTGATGTAATTAAACAAGCAATGATGTAATTAATTAGACACTCAAAAGCATGTCATCTCCGTGCACGAAATGATGTAATTAATAATAAAAAAAAACTAGTTGCATCCGCTGCATTTTTGCACAGACACCAATGCAAATTGCAAAATCTTGTATTAGCTCATTTAATTTTTTATTATTCGAGCAATGAGAATACCCTAGAGGACCATTTCTTCGTCATACTCTTGTTTGAGGTACTGATATTTATAATATATATGATAATACGGCGTACAAATTCTCCTCTTTTGGCTTTAATTCTCCTCTTTGAGGTAATTTTCCTTTTTCGTATAGATGGTCGGCAAAAACATTTTCTCAATTATGACTCTGAATTAATGAAATATTTTGCAAAGTGTCACTACCGCAAAAACGCTAATCAACTAAGGTACATCATATACATTTTCTCAAAATTTTCATTAAATCCATGTGTGAAGCAAGAAGGTGCGCTCCGAAAATGAGCTTCAATATTCATACACAGATTTTTATAAAGAACCGTGTATAAATGTGCTCCAAGATTAATGCACAGTATTAAAAAAACCTGTATGAATGTTCTAGCTCATTTTCAGAAGCTTGTATAAATGCTCCGTAGGAGGCCTTTTAGATAAAAATTATGCTTGTAATTATATGCAATTTTTTTGTATGATACATGTGTGATAAAAGAAATACAAAAAATTTCACATCATCGATCCGTGCCCTCCTGTTATAATGTATCTCTATCTATCTTTTTCTAAGACATGTCTCTTATATCTAAAACATCTCTTCCATGTACATATATATTCCTTTGGGGCAACTCTTCTAAACAGACGATGCTAAGGCGAGAGGTAAGACAAGGGAGGCGATATTTTCACTAAGAAGGCAATAGGGGACGAAGAAACTTCAAACAGATGTAACCCTTTTCGCTCGAGTGTTCGATTTTAACCATAGTTTTTCTTAGACATTAATCATGTAAATGTATAAAGTCTCTAACCTTGGGTTTTATGTTATATTTACATTTTTTTTAGTTAGAATGTTGTTCATTTAACAATTTGTTTAATTTAATTGTAAATTTATTTATATTGGTAAATGCAGTGTTTTTGATATGTGTTGTGTTTTAATTTATATCTTTTTGAAATTTAATTTAGTGTTTTGGTATACTGGTTAATGTAGTACTTCATTTGAATTCAGATTTAAGATTGATTGGTATTTTTTCTAAATAAATATGAATTATACACTTTTTTTTAATAATTTGTGTTTTCATACTCGGTCTTAACATTTATAATTTATACTTTAAAAACCAATTCATACATAACTTGAATTGGAAGGTTTTGACTGAACATTAGACTTATTTTGATCACATACCCATGGAACATTGGACTTATGTTAGCCTCTAAACACACCGTCCTATTAAAATATTTAAATAATAATTAAACTAATTAAGTTATTAAATGACACACTGTCCTAATAAGATATATAAATGACTTGCGCGTTACTTTAATTCCCCAACGCCAAACGCCTAAGAATGACAGTAATTCCTTTTTGGCTATTCCCTGGAGACTTGTGGGTGGTGGACTCAAGGAATTTCCCTCGTCTAGTCAACTGGATCGTTTTTAAGATCAAAGGACAGTCACAGTGTGAGTCGAAAGGTTGCATCAATATTAGTTTCCTTAAATTCCTTTATAAAAAGTAAAAAAAAAAATCGTATACATTTGCTTAAATTTCCCTTGTCCTTGCTGTTTGTATACATAATAGGCTACAAAAGTAATTGAAACAAATTGAAGCCTTATAATTCGCTCCGATGTGATAAATTTCTTTCTCTTTTTTTATGTGCAATCACACTAAGAAGTGAATAACCCATATTATAAAAACATAGTCTGATATCAATAGGAATTTCAGAATTTTAAGAATATATAAATGTTCTCTCTTCGACTATGAAATTATCACTAAAATCATACTAAAATCGATTGAAATATTAAATGACACTTGTAAGTAATAGAACATAATGGTAACAATGATCATAAAATAATAATAAAGTAATTATAAAATGATATGATCCATATACATAATAGAGAAGGTTATAATAAAACACAGAAAGATTGAAGACAATATAAAATCTTTACCTTGTAAGAGATATGATCCAAAATAGAGAAGTTGTTGCTCTAGCATTCCATGTGTTTCTCTATTTTCTAGTTTGTTGTTCTGCTTTTGTAATTCTCCCTTAACACTGAGCACTAAAATTGATGCTCAAATTCAACTATATGTAATATAAAAGGAAAATTATTTGTATGGAATTACCAAAATTTAGAAGTGATGGTGAGAGGAGAGAGGGAGACATCTTCCTCTTATATACCTGCTGAACAGAAAAGTAAAAGAAAAAAGAGAAATAAAAAACCCCTAATATACCTCTCTTTTAAAAGTAAAAGAAAGATACCCCTATATAATATACCTATCTTCCTCTTATAACCTGTTTGGAAGAGGAAAAAAAAGAGAGAGAGAGAAGTAAAGAATAAAACATATGGATGTCCACATTACTAAAAGCAAGAGCATTTCACCATTTTCTTGTCTTGCAATTATGCTTTACACCCCTTATGAATAATTAAATTAAGCTTCAAATTTACAAAAGAGAAAACAAAATCAAAAGGAAAACGTAACCACACACAGAATGAAAGAAGTATTAAGAGCATCTCTATCTCAGAAAACATTTAGAAATTAAAATTAGCCACGTCACTGAGTTTAGCAATTAAGGGATTCATAATTTCTAAATCACTCCATCCCAAAAATTAATTATGAATTGCAATTAAGAGAGTGAGAGTGCTACATATAAGGAAAGAAAATATTTGAACCAATTAATTAGCTAGCGTGTCATTAAAAAAACATTTTCTTTTACAGCAAATTTGCTAATTTAGAAACTGTGGTACATCCCAACAATTATCACATCAGATTATCAATCTAAAAGAATCACTATTGTAGTAACAAAAGAAATTAATTGAACCGTGCTTTAGCTACTATTTATTTAAACTAATAACAACAACAACAACAACAACAACAACAACAACAAAAAATGAAGTTCGCATCAACGGAGAGATTACGCAAGACTGTAATGTACCTATTGGAGAAGAGAAAACAGAGCTTGACAAGAGATATCGGACATCAAAAACATGGAATTCACATCATCCCTGGTACTGTAATAGAGAATCTTTTACAATTACTGGATCTGGACCATTTATTTTAACTTGGCACGAATTTCAAAGCGCATTAATACTTCTACCTGTGCTAGCCCGAATCTCAAAGCGGCTGAGAGTTAATCTCAAACCGTAAAGTGAAGGGAATCGTTTACAGTAATGGAGAGGATACTTGTCCAACAACAATGCTTTCCTCAAGGGCTTGTGAAGAATGAGAATAAAGCAAACATCCAAGAACGAGGATGCAACAATGCAAAGGAGAAATATTGCGAGCCATGCAAGAAAAGATTAACTTGGGAATGAATAATGTCTAACGTATAGAGCTGGAGATGCATACATTCTAATTTATTTACACCTAGAAAAAATATTGGAATATTTTCTCTATCTCATTCATACCTCACATCTTTATCATTATTTTTAATATTCAAACAATCGATTAGAATCATTTGAAAAAGTGTTTGACGGCCAAATGTTAAGTTTTTTTGAAAAAGAAATATTATTTTTTTAGATAGGTACAAAATCACTTCTTCTTTTTTTTATGGTTGAGAATTTTCTGAAAAACAGTGATTTTAATATGGAGTAACTTGGTGGGCATAACTCTTGAATCTATTATTTTTTATTGGTGACGAATTCAATACCTTGAAACCGATCTACTTTACGAGTAATGTGTTTACATGCAAAATTTTAAACATTTTGAATTTATTTAGTACAATTTTGTAAGGCAAAAGAAATGAAGTTCTACATGCTATTTTAATACATTTATTTTGCATTATTTTTTTAACATTTTATTTTATACTAAATGAATTTTAAAATTTTAAAATTTATATGTACATAGTACAAGCTAGCTTTGGTGATATATTTTAGAGTTACACTCATCAAATTCTCTTGATGATCATAGTACAAGCTAGCTTTGGTAGCGGTATTGTATCGATTATTCGATCAAAGAAAATTTGGTGGGCAAAACTAGAGTATTGTATCATTTATTGGATCGGAGATATTTATTGACAATGTTAATTGCGTTGCCCAGATCAATTGTAGAGAGTACCATATTCTTTGAAACAACTAAATTTTCAAGTCTATCGCTTATTTGTAATTTTCTGAAGTGATTGTAGCCTATAACCTCGTGCCAAAACCCAAGAGCTGTAAAATAGCTGTAATATCCTGAAAAATTAAGTTATAATTATCTATGCCTGCAATTTTTTTTCCATAATATATATCAAAGATTATAAATCTTTCGGCAACATATTTTATTTAAAAATATATTACTTTAAAAAAAGAGAGAAATGATATTGTAAAAAAATTATTGTTTCTTTTGTTTTATTTCCTAAAATTATTGATTTGGTCAAATTTATTTCTATTATTATATAATCTCCTAATCATTAATTTGCCGTATTTAATTCTATTAAATTTTATTTAGAAAGAAATGCTAATGTGGCAATAGTAAGGCGGTTCCATTCCTTAATTGTCTCCTCTGATTCCTTAAAACGATACACATGCTTTATGATAAATTTCGTATAAATCTAATATGAATTCCCCTCCTTAATTAATTACCCTAAACAACAAAGAAAAATAAATAAAAAGGAAACGATGTGGTTATACATGGCAACCCTCCACCCTCATCGTAACCCCTTTATAATTAGCGCCCCTTGCAGTTTCTTCCTCTGATCAATTTAGAAAAAAAAACAAAAAAAAAACACAAAGGCAAAGAGACAAAACAAAAGAAAATTGATAAACCGTATAAAATAAATAGAAAGGAAATGAGAGAAAAATAATAGAGATGTTCTCTGAAGATTATGATTTCCATTATTGATTGAGTTTTTATCTGATTCGAATTCCGACTACATCGCAGTGATTTTGAGTTGCCATTTCAATCTGACAAATTCTGAATATATCGCTTCAGGTAACCGGACTTCTCTATAATCTGTATTTTCAATTTGTATGGTTGATTTGGATATTGGTATTAGGTATTGGATTATGATGACATATTTAACGGGATAATGGGTCTGAGGTTGAAATTTGATTTGTCCGATACACGGGGGCTGCTAGTTGTGGTCGGGACCGATATGCGGGGAATGCTAGTCGCAGTCGGGTTCGATGGTTGAAAATGATGTGACTTGTTTTACGGATAACCTAGACCGACGTGCTATCGCCGGTTAAATATGCATGCATAATTTGATGTGTATTTGTGTGGATTAATCTGACCTGTTTGAATGGTTGTTAAATTAAGCTAATTATAGAGAAGCGCGTCGTTAAATAACCAGTTACTGAGCTTTGTAGCTGACTCCGTTTTGTTATTTTGTTTTCCTTTCTGTTGGCGACGTAGGTTGACGGGCCAAGGAAAAGTGCGATGATGATGTTATAATCACGCTCTGGATAGTCAAAATCTGGAGTATGACAATAGCAGTCCCTTTCGATCCCCTGATCAACTTGTGATACTCTTATATTTTTAATTTAAATCCGGAAAGAACTTGAGACCCCCACAGAGCAGGTTTTTTTTTTCTATTTTTTGGTATTCAATCACGAGAACAATAAAAAATTTAAGATATATATAAGATGTTGTAAAATTAAAGTAAAGTTACAACAAAAATAAATAAAGTAAATATATAATAAGAGAGATAGATAGAGAGAGCAATAACATAATTTTATTATCTACTTCTGTGTATATTTTTTTATGTTTACAAAGTCTCTATTTATAGGCTAGAAATTGTACAAAAAAAGACGTTATAATAATAAAGGAGAAAATGAATACCAATAGTAATGAGGTAGTGGATTATAAATTGAGAATTAATATTAGAAGTTACATAATGAACATCCACATAAATCATAATTACTTTGATTTACAATATAACCAATTTTTTATCATCACATCTTGATATTTATGTAATACTAACAATTCCAAACGCCTATGTGAACACTAGATCACATCAATCAAATTATGGCAGGTCATTGAAAAATGATAGGGCCCATTTTGTGATTTTATTTATTGGAGTTAGTGATCCACTTATCCTTGATAAAGACCTTATGACCTTAATAGCTACTTTGGAGAGATCATTTGCTACTTCTTCTTTGTAAGGTTTTATGTGACTATTCAAGTTATGGCAGGTCATTTTATTTTTTGCCTTTCTTTTAGTAGCTTATACTGTCAAGTTTATGATAAATTAATTGAAAGTAATTGGAGGAGATATTACCAACAAAACAAAAATATGGAAATAACTGCAATATAATAAATCAGTTATATGTAGCCGCTCGTCTGCCAATTAATTAAAATGGAAAGTAAACGAAAATAGTAAATCGTCAAAAATGTTCATTTTTCTCGATCGATCACAGATTGAGAGGTGGTGTATTTGCATATTTCCAGTTTGCACGCTCATTTCCACTTACTGATCTACTACCTGCCACATCATCAGCATTTACCAGATCAGTTAACTCTTTGATGTCTTCATCTGAGAGTTTCACTTTCAATGCACTTATGTTGCTCTCCAAGTTCTTAATTTTGGTGTTCCTGATATAACCCACAAAAAGAAAATTACATTTCAATTGTCAGTATTATTATTTTAGTCATTGTTTTGCTATTGTTATAGCAATTGGCCTTACATGAAAAGTTTATAATAACAAGCATATATTGTTTACAACCATTTGAGAAGGAATGTTTGTTTTCTAAAAATAATTATTTCAGAATTAATGTGATAGAAAATAAAACAAACAAACCTGGGATGGGAACCACATCATCCCTTGGTGAAGAACCCATGCCAGAGCTAGTTGAGCAGTTGTGTATTTGTGCTTCTTCGCTAGGCTCTCAAGCCGAAAAAACAAATGTTTGTTCTTCTCCAAATTCTTCCCCACAAATCTTGGTTGATTTGTCTATTTTTGAGTAATGAAAAATAATTAGTTTATTACCAGCAAGATGTACTTGTCTTTGAGATACAAATCAATAGACACCATTTTCTGGTATTATGAAGTGTGGTCTGTGTAACATTGTTTCATTATTTTGTAGAGCTTTTAATCAGTAACTTAATTATGATTTTTTTTTAATTGGGATTTTATTTTCATATAATTTAACCAAAAATCAGGAGGAAAATTAGTATGAGATGATTGGATAACCAATATGAGCCGTCAGAATAAGGAAATAAGAAATACGGTTTAAACTAGTATACTAACCTTGCCAACCAAAATCTCATTGGTATGAGGTCCATACACATCAGAGGTGTCAAAGAAGGTGATGCCGCTGTCAAATGCATGTTTTATTATTGATATGCCGACATCGTCAGAAACCGGAGAGTTGTAAGCATATGAGAGCCCCATGCATCCAAAACCCAGTTTTGATACCTGCAAAATTACCGTAAGTAATTATTTCTGCAAAAAATAACTGTGCATGAAAGGGTTTCTAAAAAGAAATTACAAAAAGTGTCAAATTAGTACCTCTAGTCCCTGAGATCCCAATTTCACTCTAGAAGTGGCCATCTGGACTTGCTCTGTTTTTCCTCTTGAACAAGTACAGAGAGGAGTTGCTTTAATATTTATACTGTTAGGGAATGATACTTTACTAATTGATTAGGGAAGCAGTGACATCATATTATCATAGTCAGTAGCATGACCCAAACCATCTCCAGTTATAAAACAATTCTTAATCCATTTTGTTTTCAATATCTAATGTTGACCTCAGGCCCTCAGCCAATACTGGACGAATCAAGTTTTGTAATACTGGCGGAGACCAATTATATGCAAGTGAATCATATTTGACTTTGAATAATTGAACAAATAAATTCTTCAAAAAGTCTACAAAAAATTTCAACAAGGAAAACGACTGCTGCTATTAAAAAAGCAAGAGTAGTGGGATTGTTAACCTGCGTTCACATTATAAACAAGTTTTTATTTTCTTCACACACATATAATTCTTGTAAATCCACAAAATTAAATAAAACAGCATGTACTTGATAATGAACAATTTTTAATACTGTTTTCAAATCAATTTAATAAGACTAATCTAAAGAAACTTTTGGAAAGAAACATACCAACAAAATTTCATATAATTTGCCAATTTATTTATAGTTGCTGATGTTTAAAGACTATGATTAATTTCAAACAATTAAAAATCTAATTCACTTGATCAGTGTTAAAATATGAATAAAATGTCATCATTGATGTATATATAATTTGGGAAATTTGGGAGAAAAATAAAAGATACAATATACAGTTCTTCATCCCCAAAGTTTTTCTGCTGCAAAAGTTATGATACGACCGTGAAGCAGCTGATACGAACAAATACCAACTTGAGTTTTACCCGCTACACAGTTTGTTACGGATATACTATATTCAGAATTTGGGACAATAGGTGGGTTGGGGTTGGCCCTGCACAAAATAGATCAAGTTCAGAAAAATGGACACCTCCTAATAAGCAGATCACTATGAAACAGATAACTAAACATTATCTAAATTACTGCATTTATATTGCGACTTATACTGCCAAGCAAGTACATGCCAAAAATTTCTATTTAATTAAGAAAAAAAAAACATAACACATGCAGCAAAGTAGTACTAGTTAAAATGAAAAAGGATATACAATATGCCTAACGCTAGCTGTCAACAATAATTAAAAATCCAACTCAGATTTAACAATAGAATAAAAAGATTCTTAATAAGTAGAAACTTCATAACTTAATGCAGCTACATAAATCAGAGAGAGGAAATTACAACAATAATAATAAAATAGAAACAAACTTAACAGTATAATGAAAATTCAACTGGCACCAAGTTCTGGTGCAGACCTTAACCAACAACATAATACATGGAATCATTTTCAAGATCCACAAGCCTTTGGAGAAAACACGGAATCGGAGGCATCAAAACTTTAACAACACCCTCCAACATTTATACTCGTTGCATTGATGGTCTATCGGTTTCGATCTCTTGAATGCACCAACAAGCAATCTTACAAGCTATGTTTAGCTCCCCCATGTCAGCATTTCCCTGCAACTTGTTATCTAGCAGGCACAAAATCTCTCCTTGATTAATTTTAATAGCATCATAAAGAGGGAAGTAAGTGCATTCCGGATTTTGGAATTTCTCTGTATTTCTCTTCCCTTAAATGATTTCGAAAAGCACCATGCCGAAACTATAGACATCGGTTTTTTTTGTAATCGGTCGCCCACAAATCCATTCGGGTCCAAGATAGCCAATTGTTCCTCTCATTGTTGTTAATGCTCTGCTAAAATCTCTCCCCAGTAGTTTTGCCATACCAAAATCCGCAACTTTAGGACAAAAGTTGGCATCAAGAAGTATATTCCCAGGCTTAATGTCACAATGAATAATGCAGTCTCTGCATTCCTCATGCAAATAAGTTAAACCTCTTGCAATTCCAACCATTATTTCGTAACGGGTGTTCCACTTTAAACCAACAACCGCCTAGTGCCTTCGGAACAAAATCCAAGAAGTTTGACAAGGCTTATATGCTGAATTATTCCTATCATTTGCACCTCTGTTCTAAATTGCTTCTCTTCAAAGAAAGCATTTTTCATTCACTTAACAGCCACAACAGTTGAATTTGGTAATGATCCCTTGAAAACACTACCAAAACCTCCTTCTCCAAGTTTGTGATAGAAATTCTTGGTGATATTTTTTGTTTGTGCAGATGAATATGCTACCAGTTGGTCGCCAGTTATGTCCTTTTGGTTGAAGACAAGGCAAATTGCTTTGTGCTTCCAAAAAAACAATAACCCAACAACCAATAAGGTTGCAACCGCTATGGCTAACATAATTATAAACCAAGAGGTGAGGTAAACATTATTTCCCTGGAACAAAGTATGAGTTGGGTAATCAAAACTCTGCCATACTATTCTAGAAATACTATCATCACTACTACAGAAATTCCAATTACCAGCTGTTAAATTTGACATTTACCATCTGTTCTTATACCGCTGCTAATGGAAGGGTTGCTAGAAATATGAAGTTTTTACAACCGGTTAAAAACCGGTGTTAAAACTATTTGTAACACCGGTTTATAACCAAAATAACCGGTGTTACAAATAGTTCTAACACCGGTTTATAATCAAAATAACCGGTGTTAAAACTGTTTTTAACACCAATAAATTTTAAACAGCTGGTGTTAAAGATAGGTTCCACTTAAATGGTTTGCCACCGGTGTTGATTAAAAAACCGGTGGTACTTCTCATTTGTAATTTATCAAAATTATGTTTATATTGGGCTAGCTAGCCCTCAAAATTGCTAGCTATAACAACATTCATATGCCACAAAAACATAATTTTATAAATTAAATAACACACAATTAGATAAACATATTGATTGTCTTTTCTTTTCTTTTTTGGAAACTGCCTCTGCCAAGGATTTTCATTAATCAAAATTAGGTACAGCTTGCTCATCATACTGTTCATCAAGCATACAATGCATACCCTACTACAATCAAGCTAAACTAAACCCAAAATAAGGAAAAAAAGAAAAAAACCAGCAATCATATACTGGTACATATTGGTTTAACATTTTTTCATGAAAAACTTAGACCACAACCTACGTACTTCATTAAAGCTTTCATCAGAACATGGCCCAGAAGGTAAAGAACACTGCATGCAAACATAATAAAACAGTTAATGTACCTATCTTGTATAATTTTTTAGTTAATCGTGGTTAGTGAGATAAAAACAGATAATGGTTATGAATCAATATAATATTATACCTTAGTTGGAAACGTATTGAAATAAGTAGTCATCAGCTCAAGCATTAACCGCATGACATAGTATCCACACCTCTTAACATCACCCTTCGGCTACTGAGGGCACTATATTGTATATTTCAAACAAAAGGATTAGTATTGTGAAAACTACTAAGTATAAGAAATCGATTATCCAATATCAGGACTACTAATATCATGCATATTTTTTTGGGACCCAACCCTCTATTTGTTCAGAGAAGATCTGAGCCGTTGATTCTATAAATCTCAGCCACTCATCAAAACAGATCTCAATCTCAGCCTTTAATTATAATTCCGATTTTATGCATCTGTTTCATGTTATCAATCGTGTAGAATTTTATATTTAATTATAAACATACCCGTTTCAACCAAAAATATAATATAGGCGCCACATATTTTTCAATTATTTTCTCTGTTGTTGTGCGCGGAACGCGCTTTCATTTTTCCCGATGCAGAGATGTGTTTTTTTTTTCTCTCTGTTGAGATTTATAATTGTATCAAGGTTAATTGGTAAAAGTGCAATTAGAGGATAATCTAGGGACATATATGTAAACGGGTATATATACCCCAAACGTTGAATAAAGAATTAGGTTTTTCTCACAATTTGGTATTAGAGCTTCAGCCGCCTCTTTCTTCGCTCTGTCTTCGTCCTGCCCAATCTAACTTACACGAACAAAAAAAAAAAGAAAAAGGAAGGAGAGCTTCCGCCAACCCAGTCCGCCTCCGCCAACTCCAGTCCGCCTCTCTTTCGCCAGCACACAACAGAGGCAGACTCCCTCCTCTCAGTTGCCCGTGTGGGGGGGTTTGTTCCCCACAGCCCATGCCCATGAAGGGAGAAGGTTGATGGGTTAAAGTGATAGTTCGGCACATGAACAAATCTGGAACAGGAGGTGTCCAGTTTGAACAAGGGGCTCAAGGGCAGGATATGTCCAGTTTGGAGAATAGTGGATCTGCTACAGTAACGGGTACAGTATCCGTGTGCTACAGTACCGTGAATAGTGATTTCAGCACTAGATTTTGTGGTGGTATTGTTTGATGTAATTTTTTGTGAGTCGTGAGAAGAATTGTAACTTGTGTGATCCTGTGTGATCGAGTGAAGAAGATCGAGATCGGATCGGATCAAGAAGAGGAAGAAAGTCACGTATAGACTTGGATCCTCGTGAGTGACCAATGGAGAAGCTTATCGAAAAGCTAGAGCCAGAGGATGTGAAGACATTGGTTCAGCTCTTGAGAGACTCTAAGGGGGCGAATACCTCGACATCGGGCCAACCACAGACGAAGTTGGATCTCCCACCAGTGGACATAAAACTTGATGGACCAGGGACTTATCTGAGCTGGTCACGACGGATCATATGAGCACTTCAGGGTAAGCGCCTCGACGGGTGGTTGACAGGGGAGAAGAGTGAGCCAGCACAGAACACAGCTGAGCGGGAGGATTGGAGATCCACACATGCTCTACTGTGTACCTGGTTGCTCAACTCGATGGTACAATCAATCTCTGTGACAGTTGATGGCCTCCAGAGTGTGCCGGATATATGGGCCAAACTGAAGAGGACCTATGCGGGGACAGAGAACAATATGCGAGTATTCCAAATTCAGAACCAGATAGATGAGGTGGTTCAGGGAGATAGGACGATCCAGGAGTATGCCCTAGATCTAGAGAGACTATGGGCAAACTATGACCACTTCTCGCCAAGGAAAAGTTGCAATGATCCGGAATGCAAGAAAGATGAGAGCTTTCATCAAGGAAGGACTATGCGGTTCTTGAAACATCTCAACCAAGCATTCGATCAGAGGAGATCAGTGCTCCTTGCTCAAGCGAAGATCCCTCCACTGGACGAGGCAATTACGGCTATGATGCAGGAGGAGAGTCGCATGAAGTTGCACTCCAAAACTAGTGGAAGTGCGGGGATGCGTTCAGCCTTGACAGTCTCGAACTCAGGTATGACAGGGGTTCAGGGGGAGACTCGCAAGTGCTACAACTGTGGAGAAGTGGGGCACATGAGCAAGGCTTGTCATAAGCCACCTAAGGAGAGAAAGACAGGTGGGCGAGGATAGTCTGGAGGTCGTCGTGGACGTGGGCGTAGAGGAGGCAGAGGTGGAGGCTATCAAGCACATCTGATGGTAGATCCACCGGAGGAGGAGGAAACAGGCTTCGCTGGCTTTATTGAGGAAGAGCATGAGCTCTTCGAGATGCTGAAGAAAAAGCAGAGAATAGTACGTAGGTGATGGGGGAAAGAGGAGCATGTCAGACGAGACATCCACATCTGACACCAGGGGTAACTTTGCTTCTTCTGCTTATTCCACCACAGGTATTGCACAATAACGGTCCGTATCCAATCCGTTATGCTTAAACCCAATAACCGCTAAGTTTCTCCCTGTGAATACGAGCCGTATCAACCAATACGGACCGTATTCACCACTTGTTTTCCTGCCTTCTTACTCTATTACCCTCGTCTCCACTAGTATGGTCTGTATCAGCCAATACAGGCCGTACCAGGGAGTATTTTTCCATCTTCCGAGATGTCTTTAATCAAGCCTTTCCTCCAATATGTTACCTGATCATAGGAAAAAAGGTGGGTATGAGTTGTTTCTTTGTTAAAGTCCTAATTAAACTAAAAATAAATAACTATAGGAATATATATAAGTGGCCTTGGGTTGCCTCCCAAGAAGTGCTTGTTTAAAGTCGTTAGCTTGACTCGGTGTCTCATCAGTTTCCTCCAGATATCCTCCCGTCAATGCAAGTGGGTTGCTTGTCTTCAGTGTCTTTTGCGGTATTGTCATTATTGCCCTTCTCGAAGAAGTCGGTTGGTGTTTGAGGTCCGGGGTCGAATGCCAGACTCAAACCGAGTACTGCTTCGACCTCGTCCAGTCTTTGAGAAATTGCATCGAGTTCTTCGCGTAGGTTTTTGATTAATGCAAGGGCTAAGAGAGAATAATTCATGTTGTTTGCGATATTGGGGCTCTTGTTCAGATCATCGGTTTGTGTTGTCACGGAGGTTGGATGGATCTGACCGTCATCTTGTACAATGAACAATCTCTCCATTTCTGCTTCGTGCACCATTTCTTCGATGTCTTCAAATTCATCCATTCGCAATTCATCATTGCCATACTCGTCCGCTGTTTCCAAATTGTAGACAAGATTTATGTCAGGTGGGACTTTGGTCTCATTCATGTTGAAGATCATCTTGTTCTCGCCAACATTGAGTGAAATCTTCCCGTTCCTAACATCGATCATTGCCCCACATGTGGCGAGGAATGGCCTTCCAAGGATGATCGGAATCTGCTCATCTTCTTCCATATCAACTACCACAAAATCTGCTGGTATCCAGAATTTACTAACTTTGATTGGAATATCAAACAACATTCCTTCAGGATATCGAATTGATCGGTCAGCTAGTTGCAATGAGATCCGTGTTGGTGATAGGTCTCCACATTCCAATTTATCAAATACTACCTTAGGCATCAAACTCACACTTGCTCCCAGATCACATAAAGCTCTCTTAAAATCGGTTGTGCCAATAGTGCATGGTATCGAGAAGCTTCCCGGATCTTTTAACTTCGTCGGTAATTTGCTTTGCACGAGCGCACTACACTCCAGATTGAGCGGAACTGTTGAGAATTCTTGGAGCCTACTTCGATTTGAAAGAATCTCCTTCAGAAATTTAGCATACGAGGGTATGCTTGCAATTGCTTCAGTGAAGGGGATTGTGACTTGTAATTGCTTGAGTGTCTCCATGAATCTCGCAAATTGCGGCTCCATCTTATGCTTGGCCGGCCTTGGAGGGAATGGCAGAGGTGGCTTGTAGGGTGGTGGTGCAATATATTCAGGTTCGGTTTGTCGTTCGTCTCCACCTACGGTGTCATTCTGCTCCTCAATAGGGTCTGCCTGCGTTTCGAGTACGGGCGGCTCCGGTTGTTACGGCTCGTATTCTTCGGAATGCGATGGCTCTGCATGCATCTCATCGGAAGTTTGATCGGGCATGGGAGGTCCCTTGTAAGCTGTACCGCTCCTTAATGTTATGCATTTGCAAGTTTCTCTCAGGTTTTCTTCCGGTTGGCCCGGAAATTTGCCTTTTCTGCATGTAATACTCGAGAGTTCTTTTGCCATCTTAGAGACATTGTCTTCTAAGTCTTTGTTGCAGTTTGTTAAGGATTCGATTTTCTGTGTGATTTCGGTGTTAGCCTTGTCTTGTTTCTCTAGGAATCTCTCCATTAAAGATGTGATGTCAGGTTGCTGTGGTTGATTGTATTGCCTTGGTTGATAATTCTGTTGAGGATTGTTGTATCTCGGTTGATAATTGGGCTGTGGTTGATAGTTCTGTTGGGGTGCAGTGATCAGAGTCAAAATAATAATGATTTACGTAGGGTTTTGGCTTAGGTTTTGCATATTTTCTCACATTTATGTTTAATTAATTAGAGAAAAAGGCTACTGTCACCCTTCTTTATGTTTTATTGCAGAAAACAGGTTTTGGGACTATTTTACACCAAATGGAGCTAGAATCGGGTCAATCGGATCAGCAACGCTCATCGACTAAGTCCCTGTTACGGCCCGTATTGCCTAATACGGACCAGGCCTAGCACAGACCAGAAGATAGCGCTGGAAGCATTAAACCCTAACCGTCAAGGTCCTAATACGGACCGTATTGCCCAATACGGTCCGTATCCGAAGGCGTCTCTTGGGGAATAACTGCCGACAGCTGTTTCCAGATCAGTTTCTTAGCCCCTACTCAACCTCTACACGTCCCTCCACTCCTATATAAGGCCCCTGGGCAGAAGAATAACTTATCTTTGTAATTAGGGTTAGATTTGATTAAAGTGAGAAGAGATGAGTGCTTGTAACAATGCCGTTCCGCGGCTAAGTTCATTTTCTTAGGGCTAGGCAGTAAACCTTGTTACTCTTGATGTTTTGATATATATATTTCTGTTGATTATGATTTCTTGTTGTTGAAACAAAATGCTTTTGTGATTTACTATCTCTTCATCTAATTTCAATGATCTAGTTTGAGTCTGTTAGGGTAGTGACAGTACTTTAATGGTAAGAGAAACTATTTGTATGAATTAGCCTCGTTGAGATCTATTAGGTTTATGTGAAGAAAACCTTAGCGGGGAAACCATAAACCAGACCAACAAAACGCGTACCAAATTCCATCACTTGCGTAAAGTAAATCGCAGTGATCTGTGTAGTAATTTGGGGTATTTGAGAGATCAGACATTTGCGTAAGGTAAATCGCAGTGTCCTATGTAGAATCTCGGTGAAAGATCTGTCATTCTCGCGTAACATAATCGCAGTGACCTATGTGGTGTCTTTCATTAAACAACAACAGGATATCAGACGCAACAGGAATATATTGTCAAGGCGGATTGAGTGGCAATGGTGTGCCGAAACCCTAGGAATTCTCATCTCTATCTTTATTTTAATTACTTTTAATTGCTTCCTAATTTACATTGATCAAAACAACATCTCTCAATTTTCAGATTTCGTCTAGCCTTTCGAAAGATTGCGATTCGATCGCTCAAAGCATTGAACCAATATTTCCTGTGGATCGACCTCGAATATACTACTCGATAGGATTGTGCGCTTGCAGTCCGAACCGATAGCATTTTCGAGTTTATAAATATTAAAAGAAACATTGCTCTCTTTTGAGTGATCATGCAACAGGCCTTTGATTGTTTGCGTATGAGAGATTTGGATGGTTTTGGTTGTTCGGATGGTATGTGTTGTAAGCGGGCTGAGGTCGAAAGCTATTGTCGATTGCGTTCGCTTGCTCCATTTCTTCCTCAGTTTGCGTCACATTCATACATTCGGTCATCTCATGCGCTCCTCCACAATAGCCACATGCTGTTGCGGCATTGACTGCTGCTACCGTTCGCTGCTTGATTTGCTTGTTGAGTGCCATTTGCAAAGCATCGATCTTTGCGCTCAGCATGGATATATCATCTACTCGGTGCATGCCAGGTGTTGGAGTTGGCTTCTTTCGCTCAGGGATCCAGTAGTGTTGGTTGATTGCAATCTCTTCAATTAGGTTGTAAGCCTCGTCAGGTTCCTTGTTCATGATTGCTCCTCCTGCGGAAGCATCAATAGGCAACCTATCGGTAGGGTTTAGACCATTATAGAAAGTTTGGACAATCAGCCATCTTTCTATACCATGATGTGGACAACACCTTAACATATCCTTATATCTATCCCATGCCTCACACAATGTTTCACCATCCCTTTGTTCAAAATTAGTAATTGCATTTCTAAAC
>CM022094.1:1143857-1198857 GCA_011114355.1 Carex littledalei | reverse complement strand
AATAAAAAAGAAAAAAGATACCTATGGTTTCCATGGATCCATCAGCTCAGTTAATTTGAAGAATAGAATCAGTGCCACCATCAACTGGCTCAAAAATGTATTTGTCTGGATATTCCCATAGCCGCAACCACGAATGGAGCTTATGGGGAGATTCTTCCATTCTTCCAGAATTTAAATCTGTTAAATTCAAGTTAAGATTTAACGGTTACTGGTGCTCTCGATTAAACTAAATAACCACCTATAATCTAAAGTTTAGTTCTTAAAGGAGACATTTGCATTATCATGAACTTGGTCAATAGTTATAATGTGTCGGATTGAGTTAACCTGGTTCAGATCAGGCTGAGTTTCAATGGAATGATGACATCCACCTTCTTTTTTCTATAACAAAAGTGATAGGGGTCTCAATTTTAACTTTTAGAAAATTGTAAGAAAAGCCTGTGTCTAACAAAATCAAACAATTGTCTAATTTCCAACAGTTCAACTCAATACCAGTTTCATTATTAAATTAAGTGTACTTACAATAGAGAAGAGGGGCAGTGCATAACTGATCAAACAATCGTCTAATTTCACCAAAGATGATGAACTGTATTGAAATCTACAAATAATTAAGCTGATAAATGGAGAAGAGACGGAGTGAAATGGAAGGAATAGGTGATTGATTGATATTTGGAAGAGATAATTGTCGGGTCTCGGTTGAATTTGATTGGATGGTTAATTAAAATGAGAAATTAGATGGGTCTACAATGTTCTTTGTCGATACTGATTGATACAGATTGATACAGATTATGATTTTGCACATTGGAAACCAAAGATTTCATTCACCTAGATCGAATTGCTAAGTCCTCCTTCCCGTGCAACCCTCCCCCTTCCAGCGAGATCCTCCATCTTTTCTGCACCTTTCGTCCAGTTGTGGCTGATGGTGAAACACCTTCTCCTATACCTACCCGAATGAATGAATAAATAAATAAAAAAGCAAACAGACACAAAAGAAGAAAGCAATACTCCGAAAACAATGGAATTTCTCTTTCATTACATAAGTAGGAGCCAGGAGGAGACATACTATTTAGTTCTTCAAATCTTTCTTCTGGTTGTTTGGTAGGTCTCGCGGAAACACCAAGCAACAGGTGAAAAGCTTACCAGAACCCTTAACAAAAGAAGTGCTGCTACAACTGGCACAACAGCAGTAGCTAAAGACCATATATATTAGCACGCCTACTTTTAGGACTTTTCTGTAAATTTGAACAAAAATGTGCAGTTTTTTAAGCATATCAAGATCAACTTTGAGAACTTCATTTGTTCTTTGAACCCGATCCAACGATTTTGAAATTAAGCTCATGGAACACCGTGGTGCACTTCGGCTCACGTAGCTTTGTTCAAGATATAGTGAGCAATTTGGGGTAGTTCAAGCATTTGCGTAGAAGAAAATGATTAAATGAACAAGTTATGTGTAATAAAACTATATAGTTTATGTTCAATGCGTAGGCTACCCTAAAATAAGCTTGAAAATAAGCACTCAACTATTAATGAATTATTGCAAAAGCCAAGTGCTACCATCAAATTACCAATAGAACCAACAGGTACATAATGTTTCTGGTACCAGTACAAGCAGGTTGTATGACGAAAGTGGTAAATTTTGTTTTACATTTGTCTGAGCCTAATAGAAGCTTTTCTACGATGCCCTATTGCACTAGTGTTTCAATCTTGCAAGCTTGTAAATTGTAATAATGCATAATTAAACAACCCAGAGTAGTACTGTTTATGTCAAAGCGAAGGAAAGAGGAAATGGTGTGAAGCAGTATTTTAAAATAAGGGTAAAACTGTCAAAAAAAATTTATTATTATTAAACTATATTTTTAAGTGATCAAACTAAGAAATGGGGAAATATCTAATTGAAGAAGTTATGGTGGGTAAGTATCTAAATTTCTCTTTTTGTAAGTCTTTGAAAAATGAAAGAAGACATGTCGACAATGTACTTGAACTCTTCAACAAACACACAGCCCAATCATGTCTAAAACACAAAGCCCAATTATGTCTTGTATCAATCACATTTAATCTATTTTCTCCATTCGGCCCAAAAGCCCAGTCCAACTGCCTTCCGTCTCCTCAAAACTTCAATTTCCCGCTCAAGGTCAATTCAGATACCAAGTAGTTTCATATAAACCATTCTTTTGTTTTCATTTGTTAATTTTTTTTTCTGTCTAGTAGACAAATAAGCAATTCTTTCTGAAGGCCTAAATATCAAAACTTTCAAAAATTAATTTAGGGCTACAATAAATAATATGAAAGGATAAAAACATTAGAAAAGTAAAGAGATAAGATAGCATTTGTAAGTTGTAACAGATTCAACATCTGATACATTCACCATGGATTCAAGATCCACATACTACATACAATAACTAGCTATGATGCATGGTTACAAACCATATACATACAACTCAAAAGATTCAAAGCGCCCATTAGGTTTCATTCCCAATCAACTTGTTCCCAAAAATATACAATTAACAGCATCACTTAGTATGTTCCTGTTCCTGTTCCTGTTAGAGAATAATATCTTCAATCTACAAGGAACTACTGCTCTATTCCCTACAAAATAATTATACATATTCATAACCTTCCTCTGAATAACTCAACAATAGAAGAATGTAACAATTTCTGCATATGCACCTGGCAAAAATTATATGTATAAATACATTTCAATGGTTGGTATGGTAATAGCTTAGTCACGTACCTAATTTTTCCACATTGGTACGTCCGCTTTGGTAGCACCATAACTACCATTTTCAAACCTAAAATATTTGAAAAGGACATAAAAAATTACATTTCTGGACCAAAAGTAACTACAAATATCCTGATGAAAATATTAAATTAAAAATTATTTAGCAGGACCAACCTTAATCATCGTCCCTTAATCAATCCTGAGCACAAATGAGGCCTTGTACCGTTACCGGGTCCATGGTACTAAAATAATCATTGCGTGTCCTGGCATCACCATCAAGCGGTACAATGGAGACTCGTACACCAAGAACATCCCTTGCCATGAGAAACAACACTTGGTATTTTGGTGAAAATGCCTTCCACCCCTATTTATTTCTCAACAGTCAACACTGCTTCTTCCAAATACAAATCCAAATCTGACTTCACCGTCTGACCACATGATATCTCCTCTAAGTACTGATCCAGACCCCGCTTTGCATCAGAAAGCGTGATACGCGAGAAAGTTTTAGTTTGGGCCCCGCCAGAGTAATTAAGCCCAGAACCTGTAACAGTTCCAGAACGGCCAGTACCTTTGTAGAAAACTGGCTCATGTTTTGATTGGCCAGCTGACGCAGCTGCATACTCATTGTACAACCTTATGAAGCTGGTCTGTATGCTATCTATACGGGCCTTGGACTCATAAGGATCTTTGTATAAAACCCTAAAAAAGTAATCAACCAACTTGGTCTTGTACCGGGGGTCCAAAATGAACGCAAATGCCATCATTATTTTGTTCACCTCCCAATACTACTCGAATTTCTCTAGCATTGGTGCGGCCATGGTTGCGACCACTGGGTACTAGTTGGTACACCATTCTTTGAGTAACAAATGAATTGCACAAATTTCATCGAAGTAGAGGTTAGCAGTAGGGTTTTCTACTGTAGGTAGCTTTTCCATAGTATGGTAAAGCACATCTAGGCATTCAGTCAAGGCTGACACAGCAAGCCAATCATCAGCGGACACATAGGGACAGCACTCCGGATTGCTTGGCAGCCTCTTGGAACCACATGAACCGGACTTGAACGACTTAACATATCCGATGCTTTCACAGACTGTCAGTCAGTCACAAACTAGTTCTAAGCTCTCTTCTATCATAAGGTTTAGTACGTGTGCACAAGACCCCACATGAAATAATTCAAATTTGTTATGGAGCATCCTAAGAAGCTCAGGTCCCACCTCGTCAGAGTACAATCAGTTATCCATTACCACACTCACAATTTTCTTCTCAATCCCCCATTCCCTGCACAATATAGTACTTGTAGTCCAATAAATCATGCATGCAGTCAAACAATTATTGATACAATTATTGATCTTTAGTGTAAATTACCTTATATCTAACTTTCAACGAGATAAAATTTGACTAGACACAAGCCTTCAACTTATTACTAAAAGTCCAGGGTAACTTTCTACAAGGTTTATTTCAACCATACAAATATTAACTTTAAAACACTAATAGATAAAGTTTCGGACTTATCGTGACAGAAAGCTTGATAAAGTATCTTAATAGCATATTTAGCCATTAAAATAGTAAAAAAAAAAATGGATCTAGATAAATCAGTAAATCTAATCTGCTGCTACCCGCAAAAAATGCTCAACTTCTCTGATCAGTGAATTCTAATGCATCAAAATTCATGCTTTGCACTTACCAGCATTTCTCTCAGCTTTTGTACAACATAAACTGGAACAAAGACAATTAAGTAGTATACTAAGTCTAGTGTTGATCTTACATTACTAGATCGAGGCAAAATGTCACCAATATTCTATCATGTACAGTCTAACAAACTATAGTGATCTAGGTACAATAAAAATGTAATATACATCCACAGTGATGGTCCATGTGATTTTTTTCCCATTTTATTAAGGTTATGTTAGTCAGAAAGAGAAATAAAACTACAACAATTGGATTTGCTTAGGAGTTTATAACTATTAGATTTGACGCAGAGCAAGACTTGTATGGAGGAAATTTACTCTGTAAGGTCACTACTCTCAAAATCTTAACAACGATCATTCACTGTTAAGATTTCGGAATGATCATTCATATCCTAGGTACCATACACTATTAAGAAACATAGCTTCAGATTTCTGTTCATAGTAAAAAAGGAGATAATTTTTTTTTAACTTTTCCATTGTGAAAGGTTAAACATTAGCAGAGGATGTCATGTCATTCCTCCGGTGATTTCTTCAACTATATCAAAATTCACAACACAGAACTTCCTTTACTTTCTTAATATAAAGCCCGAGAACCCATACTTACACAAAACCAAACCAAACCAAACCAAACCACCAAAAAAATCCCAAATATAATAATCAGCCCCTTTGCTTACACTGGGGCAACCTGATGCCTTTGCCATAAATAGAGTTCCAATAATGAACCAACATGTGATCCTGGGGTCTCACATCTGCCCCCTTTCCAGTGCAGAATATCGCATATGCATCAGCTGCATACCTGAAAAGCAAAAATAAAATTATATTAAAATAAATGGTTCACAAAGTCGTTTATTCACTTGATTCACGGAGCATATAGCTTACTTTCCAATGCCATGGAGAGAAGTGACGTGAGTCCAATCAGGCCTTAAATACTCTTCTGAGAGGCGTTTAATCATGTGAGCACGCTTATTGTGCAATCCCAGAGTGGAAATCACATTCTGAATTTGCTTTGTGTCAACTTTTGTTGTAGTCTCAGCATCAGGACATAGAACAAAGAAGTCTTCTACTACATTCTTAACCTATTTATCAATTTATAGCAGTATTAGTTTGACCGATCGATGTTACGATTATTTCTTTTTGTCTAATATATGTCTGGTAATTGGTTAGTCTAAATTAATCCAGAACACTTGGGATGAAAAAATATATAATGCAAGCAAGGTGTTTGATGAAATGCCAAAGAGCAAAATTAGCATATGATTTTTTTATGGATGAGAGTATATAATATACCTGTTTTCCGGTGGTCATATTAAGAAACATGCAGATGACAAGGACCCTCCAATGATCAAAAGTGTGATCCTCTTGAATGAGCTTGTGACACGAACGAGGCGGCTTAAAGTCAAAATCATGGGGCACCCTGCGGTATGCCTCCGACCTTTTCTCAGCAGCCCTCAGCTGAGAGGAAGTTTTCTTCTTCTTCTTTTTAACTGTCACTGTCATGGTCTCAGGAGGAGCAAGAACCCCAGCAGCCACGGCGGCATTTCCCTTTGGTGGGTTGTGTGATTTTCTGACTTTCTTGACATTGTCAGTACCAACTGGAGCTGGAGCAGTATTCTCAGCAGCAAAAGCAAAAGCAGTTGGGCATGTACGTTTGAGAGGTGAGGGTGTGGATAGGGGAGTGGGTTTCCTCTTACTAATTACAGAGAGGGAAGGAATCCAACAAGGACCTCCTCTTCTTCTTCTGCCGGTCCCGGTGTAGCAGAAGGAATCGAGCAAATCAAATATCCCTTTCCCTGTCACGTATACACACTTCTTTAATATATTATTGTTCACAAACTGCTATACTAGCATAATTAGTCTCTGCTTTTCTAGATTTTCCCTTCTTAGCATCACAATAGTTATCATTTGATGGTCGATTTTCACCATGGCCTATCACTAAATTGATTTAGCTGAATTTCTATTCTCAGTCTTCTGTTGAAGATACTACTACTCTAAGACCTGTCGCTAAAATGATTTAGCTGAATGGCGTGTACGTACCTTGAAACTCTTCTTCTCCTACTTTCCTCGATTGTGTTGGTCTTAGAGTAGTAGTATCTTCAAAAGACGCAATATTTCTCTTGCGCTTCTTCTTCTTCTTAAAAGAAGTATTTACAACTTCAGTTGGGCCAGCAAAGCAAACATCTGGCTGCTTATCAGTATCAGTACGAGGCCGCAGTTGAGTCGCCACCAAAGCTTTGAGAAAACAGCCCCCCTCCATCTGACGGACAACAGAGATCGACAGGGTTTCCGACAAGTAGTACTCTTTTCCTTGCCAATGTGTCTGCAAGGCAAGGCCAGTTCATAATCAAATTACATCTACAGCACAGCAGAGCTTAACAGGTAAAATAAAATAACAGAAATATGACCCACAATAAGAGCCTCTATGTTGATTTGTCCAACTTCAGGGAAGCAAAGTTCATGCTGACATACAAACTTTCCTGATGAAAACAACACAGCACAACACAACTTTCTTGTTAGAATGAGTTATATACAGGAATGAGAGTGAAATTGTTTGTAATGAGTAGAAAGATTGTGAGAAGAAGAAGTGGGTACTTTTGAGAGAGGCAACGGTGTCATGGGGAGAGACAGCTATGGCGAGATGAGTGTCGAGAGAGGTGTCAACAAAAACCAGGACAGGACTTGACCTCGCCATCAGCCTTGGCCCTTGGGAGTGCTACAGCCTACAGAGAGAGAATTAAGAAGGCTTAAAATTTACACAACAGTCCTTGTATTTATAATATATTCGTTTTGGTCCCTGTCATCACAATTCCGTTACCAGAACAGATAAAAGAATGGAGCCAAACAAGTCTATTTTCAGCAATTCAACTCAACACCGAGCACAAGGGTAAAAGAAAAAAAATAAAAAAACAAGGTTGGTGGTGCCAGCCTTACCCGAAAAATTTGGTCTAATCGTGAAATGGGCCAAGGTCGGTACGAAGGTGGGCAGCCAGTGCTTATGCTTATACCACCTCGCTTCTCACGAGCACAAGCCAACAACGAGGAAGAAGCGACCTCCTTAGTCGGGTTAAGGGGTTAAGGGTTAGCAACTCAGACAGGAGAAAGGAAGAGAGAGAGGTGGGGTCCACATGTAAGAGAGAGGGGGAAAAAGGGTTTAAGTGGGGTTGGGATCCAGCCTGTAATACAAATAGAGAGAAAGAGAGAGGAAGACAAAAGGCCGAAATTTTTACTGTTACTATCTGAAAAAATCTAAATTAAATGAATACTATCCTGTTGAGGCCCTTATCAATACTACCACTCTCGCTAATCCAGTTGGCGCACCAAATAGGCTGGTGCGCGGACTGGGTTGGCGCACCAGGTGGTGCGCGGACCAACCTCTTCTGCCTATTAAGGCACCACCTCAGGTAACTGTGCTCATTCCATTCGACGCAAGGCAGCATGCAGCAAAGAACATTTTCGCAAAGACCAAAGAGTAAGTTTTTTTCACTCTAGTCATTTATATTTTTTTAATTATTTAATTACTTTTTTAATTTTTTGTAAATTAATTAAATGTTAGGTTTGTTCTGTAATTCAGATAACTATGATTGGAATTGCTTGTTATTTTGGTGGTGAAGTATTACAAGGGCCCAATGGTGCTTATTACAGTACCCAACCCCAGAAAATGTTCAATATCGGTCCGGATTTAGATTTCAGAGGTATAACTAGGGAAGTGTACCGGGAACTTGGTATTGACCCGAATTATTACGAACTGGTAATTTCCGCCAGGATTAATATTGGCCAAGGCAACCAAACATGGTTCCAACAGCTCCCTGTACTAGACGATAGCAGTTGGGGGTTGTATACCCAAATGACATTGAATTTGACAACACCTTTCAAGTTCCTAAAGTTATATGTGGTTGCCAACCCCAGACGGAACCCTAGACATAACCGTAGACAGAACCCTAGTCGGGGCATGGATCATTCAGTGACGGGTCCTACTCGGGTCCTAAATTTAGCGGGTACTAGTCGGTCCCCATCCACGGGGGCTAGTACTAGTCGGTCCCCATCTACGGGGGCTGGTCCTAGTCGGTCCCCATCCGTGGGGGTTGGTTCTAGTCGGGGTCGATCTCGAGTTCCATCCTCCAGCTCTAGCCGGAACCGATCTGAAACCCCAGATTCACGTTATTATACTGACAATACAGACGAGGATCCTGAAGAAAGGGAGGCAGAGGAAAATTGGGATGCTAGTGACGACAGTGGGCAGACAGTAGATCACAGTGATGAGAAAGACAATCGTCCCGTGCTGGGTATGCGAAAGTGGCTGATATCGGGTCATGGAGAGAGACACCCGTTTCCAGCTTTTCATGACACTTCGGGATTTGAAGAGGCTTACCACATTTTTTTTTGCGGGTTCAGAGGTTCGTTTTTGAACTTATATGAATTTTTTATTTCTTTGAAAATTTAATAATTTAAATTTTTTGAATTTTCAATTAGGTTGGAGAAAAAACAGAAATTTCTGAGGGGATGACGTACAACAACAAGGATCAAATGAAAGAAAAAATCCACCATTGGCACATAAAGGCAAATATCGAGATCAAACAGACACACAGCGACACAAGCAGGTTGAGGTTTAAGTGCCAGTAACAAGTGCAAGTGGGGGTTGGTTGCGAGGGCCACCGGCTTTGGTAATACTTGGGCCATCACAAAGAATGAGGTACTGCACACATGCCACGCAGATGCATCCAGGTCAGATCATGTGCAGTTGACGTCCTCTATGGTCGCCAACTGCATAAAATTGTCTTTGGAAAAAAATGCTGATATTAGTATCAGAGCTATCCGTGACTTGGTCATTCATTTATTAGATCCATTCTAATTATAAGAATTTTTAGTGGCTGTCATTAATAGTCATATTTTATATGGTTTAAATGTTTAATACATTATTTCTGGCAATTTTAACTGAGTTTAAAAAATCCAAAAAAAATCCTAACGTAATTAATAAAAGTTATAGGGTTACTGGAATACAAGTTTGCTGAAGTAGCTGCTTTGCTCTACACGCCAAAGACCTGTTGCTGTCGAATAAAGTCAACATCATTTGAGACAGATATTTTTATGTAATACTTTTTTGAGATATCGTCACGAAAGTTAATCTTACATTTAGTATGATCAAAAATATCTTTTTCTTGAAATGAATAGAAACTTACATTTAGTATGTTCGCTTTTTTGAGATCATTTTATTTCCAAGAAACTGAGAGGGAGAAGGAGAGAACAAAAATAGAAGATAGGTTCCGTTAAGTTTTTTACATAGAGAAATTTAAGAAATATATAATGATATATTTAGTTTTCTCCAACACCATAGACAAAGAAGAGCAAAAATAATTATTTTTTCTATTATTAATATCTAATAATTAAACCGAACTTAGAGATTATATTTGAGTATGCTTGATTGATATATTTTAAAAATCAATTTTCCATTTTAAAGACAATGTTTTTTATTATAAATGATATGGTACTACACTACTCATGTACATAATGTTTAGCGAATGCATTCCGTGTGAAAGAACAAAGACATGCTATTGATTCAGACATTTGTTATGGAAATAATAAGTTATGTTGCAATTACATTTAAAAAAAAATGTTATTGGCGAAAATCGTTCACACGAGTATGAAAAAATTTCAAGTAAAATTATGTTTGAGTTGCACCTCTATTTTTCACAATTTATTATTTATAGAAATATATTAAACAAATTATCGAGAAAAATATAGATGAAAAATTATTCAATTCGGTCCAATATATCGTCCCCACGAATAACATGGTCCAATCGTCATTATAGAAAACTTAAATTTAAAGGAACCTAAGCGTTGATTCAGTTGCATTAAGTATTTTTAAGAAGCATTCATCGCAGAGACATTGATTTTCTGTGGTGATCGATGAGTACTGGACACCCCCCCCTCTAAATAGTAAATAGAGGTGATTGATACAAACTTAACTTAACTTAACTTAACTAATGGATGGATGGATGGGTTAATTTGCTCCAGTAGTTGGCAACTGATTTACTCCCTCACCTCTATAGATGACAATTACTAATAAATTAAAGAGAGGACACTGCTCGTCTGTTAATTTCCAGAACAACAACTTTTATTCTTTTATTAGAATACATTATTCAAATATTTTAATTTGCAAACTATTTATCCTCCTCTCATTATTTTCTTCAATAATGGCGTCTTTGTCATCTATAATTGTCTTAATTACTCCAGTTTCCTGTAAACTTGGCTCGGTAAAATGTGTTCCTTCAAAGTTTTAAATTGGTTCGGATCGACGCTATGCATAGTACCGTAGCCTCACTCAAACATAATTAAAAACACATGGTATAGTCTGATTTGGTAAATTACACATTTTACTTTGATAATTTACTGGGTAATACGTGCTAATCATTTATAACAACAATTTTATTCACAGTGATAACCCTAGCTAGCTACTGATGCCTAATTTTTTTGGGTGAATTAATGCTGAAGAAGAAAATAGCTTTTGAACAATTCTTGCAAGACCAATACCAAATGCAATTCAACAATTAACGTTATTCTCTAAAAATATAAATCTAGATAATTACAGAGGTGAATTGCCTCTCTTTGTGTATATTATATTATATTGTGTGCTTTAATCTCTAACAACTTGTGTGTAATCAAAACTTTTACAAACATTTTAATAACAATTTGACTACTTGGTTATTTAACGGTATAATTATATTCATGGAAATATAATTTTTTAATGATATCTACATTAATTTCGTATTATTGTTTTTGAATAATATATTATAAATTATTTCTAACGAATTTTACAAATAATACATTATTTATTTTATATTATTCATGACATGGCATGATGGCAAACTTTTGGTTTGTTTTATAAAAAATATTAATCTTTGATATATTATTGACATTATTAAACAATAAATTATTTCTGAATTATATTTATATTATATCTGATTCAATGTGGTACAATTATTTCTGAATTGACGTGCTGTCATAATAACTTGTGAGTCTGCGTTAGCCTTTCTAGTAGGCTATAGATTTAGACAAACAATTCATTATGAGAAAGAAAAAAGAGAAAATACTGTAGCAAACTATGAAAAGGGCGTAGGCAAACAGTGGGGCGGGGCGGTTACGAAGGAATTCGGATCCAGTGAAGTAACCCAGTCTTTGGATTTTGGATTCAGACCGTCCGATTCGAAACCGCGAAAATTCAACCCCGAAGTGAGTGCACAGATCTCGATGATGAACTCAAATCTCGAGACGATCTCGAGTGACTAATTTGAATCGGACGGTCTCGATCCAAAACTCAAAGATTGGGTTACTTTAGAGGATCCGGACCCGTTATGAAGTGCATATAGAAGCAAAGAAGGTCAAAAAGCTCACCGACATTTTTATTAGAATCCAAAGTTTAATAGAAATTAATTAATATACTCACATTTGTTGGGAAGTTATAAAAATATTCGTACCATTATTTTCTGGTTGGTACTTAATTTAATTCATTACCGGTAGAAAAATAACCGGTATCTAAAAAAAAAATTTCTTTTTTTAGTACAATACCAACCATTTTCTAGCCGGTACTTCATTTTTTTTTTAGGATGGGCATAGCATAGTTGGCTAGAAGAAAAAGTCGTAGGAAACTCGAATTGAAGTTTGCACTTGGTTTGGCTAAGATCAAACAAATGCATTTGGTTGGATGCGTGTGTTACATCGGTTGCATGTATCGGTGCATCATCGATGTTTTTGCAATGAAACATCAATGTTTTATTAGCCGGGTAGTGCTAAAAAAACATCGGTGTGTCGTTGATGTTTTCGTAATGAAACATCGATGTTTTATTAGACTTAGCCTTGACAATTAAGCAGGGTAATGCTAAAAAATAATATTTTTATAAAATAATATTGATAAAGAAAATTTCGTACATAAATAAATATATTTTAAAAAATATGTAAAAATCTATAATAAAAAAACACAGTTAATCCATTAAAATTCATACAAAAGAAATACAAATATATGTTTAAATAAGAAGATACTCTTTTGACAATTATACTCAGTTACAAAATCATAGTCATAAACAGCAAATTAACAATCGCAAGTAGATAATAAAATCATAGTCATAAACAGCAAATCGACAATCGTCAGTAGTTAATGCAGCTGTGACACATGGGCTCCTTGCTTCTCTACAATTAACTCATTTTTCTTGGCATCAATTCGAAAAATTACATATCGGTGTGCCTTTTTTCACTTTAAGTCTAAAAAGATACTCTTTGTCTCCTCTGTAACTCTTATTCTAGCAAAAGAGTTTGTTTGCACGTCACAGAAAGAATGTTAGCTTCAAACATAATTTACAAATTACATCCAATGGTTATCAAATTTGTAGTTACAACCCTTCTAATTGGTCTATATTTATTTGTTTTTTTTTTTCCAATATCTCAATATAATTGCTAAATTTTTCCTTAACACACACAAGCATATATACTTTGTAGTTAATTGAAAACATATTTTAATTATTATTGGAAAACGCAGTGACTTTTGTCCTAGATATATTGTTCTCCAACGGTGCATGCAAATTGCAAAATACATGAGCCAACTACCTAAGTATCATATTACTTGAATGGTCTCATAAGAAAGATATATTATCATTACGATGGTGTCATCATATCTAAATGCTTATTTTGTATTTTTTTTTTAAATTAGTAATAAATATGTTTTGTGTTAAAAATAAATTTCAATCTAGTAACTAAGATAATATATTTCGTGTAAAAATTAGCATATTATAATTTCAAATAGAAGATCACTTGTGAATTTTCAAAATCAGATGACTCTACTTCATTTTTATCTATAAAAAAAAAAAAAGAAGCCGTTCTCCGTCTCAAAAAAGAAAAAGAAAATATTGAGTAAACTATTATGTGTCTTCTCCAAACTTAAAGGCCCGTTCCAATTGATTAGTTAAAAATTATTGAGTAAACTATTATGTGTCTTCTCCAAAATTAAAGTTGTTTCTTGAAATGTTGGACACACTCTAACAAGATTAATTTAAGCTTCAATTAAAATAAAACAATCCAATTGATTAGTTAAAAATTAATAAAGCCAATAAGAATAAATTAACTGCCAAATATATTGCTCCATGAGATCATGTACTTAATTTTGCATAAATTATAGCCTTGTTAACAAAAGAAATATCACTATCTTAGCCCATAAACTGAGCCCAACATGAATTTAATGGCCCATTTACTACAAGCATAAAAAATTATCTGCTTTTTTCCATGTTTTTTTTGCGTTTATTCATACTACACTTGGTACCTATGTACACGTACGATTTTACTGTCAAGTGATCGATTCCGAGTTTCCGATCCGATTTAGCTGATTCTTACCGATTCATCCGATTCCAATTCTACTGTCAAGTGACCGTTTCCGATTCCGATTTTTCCTTCTATGATCTTAACTCCCTAGTGCACAATTGCATGGCATTTGAAGGTTTTTCAGGGACATGGAAGTTCTCTGTGTTATCTTTTGCTTATTTGGAAAGTGTCGTAGGCCTATGAATGCGCTTAGTTAATTTTCATTAAACGCCTCAATTAATTTGGAAACCAACTATTAAAAGAATATTTACATTAAACGCCTCAATTAATTTTCCAAATACTGTCAAGACATACTATTACATTCAAACAGAATCCATGCTCTATCCTCAGTTACCCCTATAAAATATAAATGGTGCTGGGAGGGTCCTCATTAGGCCATCCAGGAGGGCAAAAAGTCACTGGTATAGCACCAACACTGGAGATGGGTGAGTCGTCGATCAGGACAGGTCACAGGTGGATCCCAATGGTAGCAACACAGATGAGATGAGATGTCAGAAACGCTCGGTGAGTCATCATGACTGGTGGGTCCCAATGGTAGTGACTCATCTGAGATGTCCAAAGGAATTAGGTTAGTTACACAGATTGAATAAGTTTACAATTTGATCCTTCAATAAAAATTATATTCCATTATCTACTGTAAAATCCATAAAATGATAAAATTTGAGCTACTCAACATTCAAGAAAATGATAAAATCTCTACATGATTACAAAATAAACAAGAGTCACTACCGAATGAGTTTTCCGTTTATCTTGCATATTGTAACGCCACGTAAATTGAGAGAATAGACGTGAGAAACGATCCAATTTAAATTTCAGTTTTTAATTAACTTAATTAGTTGGCCATGATATAAATGAAATTGATTTCCATACCAAAAGAGGCCTCAACCCAATTCAAATATAGAAGCCCATAATTATTTTTCATCCCTCTCCAAAACCGCAACTCTCTGTTTTGAAACCGCCCCCTTTCAATTTGAGTCCTGTACAGTACGCGTCTCCCTCTTCAAAAATCAATGCCCAAACGTTTTAAATGCCGCCCCATTAATTGAACCCACGATCCCCTCTGTTTATTAAATACCGTAAATCATTTTCTCAAATTTTGTTTTGTCTGAAACCCTTCCACTTCTCCATAGTTTAATTGAAAATATATTAAGCAATGAAACCATGATAACAATCAAAGAGACCTTTTCAATTCCTGCCGCACTACACTCTCTCTTCTCATTTCTTCACAGCCACCATCAACGTTCCCCAAATTCTCCTCTTTTCTGTTGAAAATTCTTCATTAAGGTACTATAAAATTTATATTATTTTGTTGCATAAGTTGAATAGATTAGAAGATGATTATTAGATATTTTTGGTTAGAATCAATTTCGTTCTTAAAATGTATAGATTCATGAATATGTATTTCTTTTAATTAAAAAATGAAAACTTAGATTATTGGTAAGAATTTCTTTAGTCATATTATAATCTGAAATTTAATGTTATTAGTAAGCATTCTTTAATTATACTGTAATCTGAAATTTATTTATTATTAAGAATTTCTGTAATAATTATATTTAAAATCTGAAAACTTTACTTTATCGAGTTTGGTATTTATTTGAGATCATATAATTGGATATATATTAATTATAAATAATTATATTAAATTCTGGAATTTTATTCAAGTATATATATTAATATAGAAAGTACTTTGGGATCATTAATATTTATCTGGTTGATTTTAATTACTGATATATATAATTCTGGAATATACTAGTAAGTGTTAATAATAATAGTTGATGTTAAACATTTTAATCAATGATCTATCTAAGAGATAACCACTTTAGACATAATGATTTTGGAAGAAAGTGTTATAGTATTTATTAATTTTAGAAACAATGTGTACATGGTTTAGGTTCACGTGGCGAGAAAGTAGAGTACGCGGGCACTATTGTTAATCAACCTACGATCACAGGTGCGGGTTCCTGGTTTTTTTACAAATAATACCAAAATGCATGGATTGAGGTAAGTAACCATTTTTCAAAACCTGGTAGATAAACTGCATGTTGTGGATATCGAACATTCGTTTGATTTTGTTTAGAATTGCACGATAGGAATTCTTGATGCATGGAATTGAGTTGACAGGAATTGTGATGGTGAATTTGGGAATGGGGAATGTGAATGAATTGTTTTCTTTAAATTAGGGCCGTCCGTGCGAGGCGGCTCAGCATGTGTTTTGAAAATCAGACTGTCCGTGTGTGGCAGACCCCAGAGTGTGAAGTGTGAACAGAACGGGTCGTCCTTGTGTGGCGGTTCGCCGGATGGGTCCCCGCAATGGCCCATCTAGAGTGTGATTGAACGGGTCGTCCTTGTGTGGCGATTCGCCGGATTTCCATGTACGGGCATGGATTTCCAGAGTGTGGAATTTAAAAACCTTAAATGTGAATCAAAAAGGGGCGGGAATGAAAGTTGTTTTAAAATGATTGCATATCCGAATTGATAGGAAATTTGGGGGTAATTTTGAAAACTTTACTTTTATGTTATTTGGGGTATTAAATGCATTGATTTGTAAAAACACCCGGGCTGGAACTAAATCCCGCACTGAGAGATAGTTCGATCTCTCACCGTACCACCTTTTATGTGGGTTCCAGGAAATGAAGAAGGAGACATAGAGGAAGGCCGCGAGTGAGGAATTAGCGGAAGTTATTAAAGTAGCCACTATTTGTTTTAATTTACATTTGTATGAACAATATATTGTGTAGACATGGCGGTAACTGTTTGACTAGCCATGTCTGACATATTTTCCCTTTCTATTTGTTTGTGGACCCCATTTAATTTTAATATAGTGGCTTGTTGGTTGTGTTATTGATGATGTATGTGATGTGCTTAACGCCTTGCGTCTGAATGCGCGGCGGGTTGTCCAGGGGTGTGACACATATATTGTTTAGGTAGCAACAAAGGGGCCGTTGTTATTAAAGAGAAGAGGCTGGATGGAGGGTAGACAGTACAGTTTTTCTAACTTTCTGCAGAAAATGTTCATTTGAATTACTGTGATTGCCCAGTCACATCATGTACTCCAAAAATATCGAAATAAAAAAATAATAAAAATATATATTTATTTGAATTAAGGCAACAAGTTAGTCCCCAGAAACTGAACAAAGTATATATTAATTGTACTAATTCTCCAAAAAGAAAAAGAAAAAAAGGGTAAATTATAATAGATGCATACTTGGCATATCATCATTACTGCTTATGCTTATGCTGTCTTCAATTAGTGAAAAATGCATTCTGCTCATATGCGTTGGTAGAGCTGGAATCGTAATGGACTCGTTTCGGAGCATAAGATTGACGGCATCCATGTTCGGTCTATTTATCGGATTTTGTTGCACACAGAGTAAATATATAATCCAATGTGGATGCATCTCGAGACTTGGTTAAGGCATACATGCTCTAGTGCCGGGTCCTCCAAAACCTCAACTTCTTCCTTTGCCCAATGTTGCCATGCCTACGCATAGATACAACTTTCATTTTGTCACTTTTGGTTTATTCGAAGTGACGACATAAAATTTTCAACCAACAAAAATCACAGGAAAATGAAGCAACAATTTGGTTTATTCGAACTAAAGAAAAACAAAACAGAACAATTCCATTTTTTATTTCTATTTTGAGGTACAAAAAAAATGATTATCCTTTCTGGTTGAAAATACTTTATCGATCACTATCTTTTAATCTTTTATTTATATATATATGAGGCCCTTTTTGCCATATAGTTGTGAAATGCACATCGTGCGGTTGCGTCTGGGTTTGTGGGCACAATGCAATCTAATATGATCACCTTTCCATTTTCTGGCAGAGCCTTGTAGCAGTTCTTCAAAATATTCTGGCAATGCTCATCGCTCCAATCATGCAAAATCCACTGCAAGTGTTTCAAGTTGTTATTTATTGCTTTTTACCTTGTAATATAATATATAACGCAATTTTTCTATACGAATTATTGCAATTTCTTCAGTACAGGTAAATTTGTGATTGGATGTCTAACCTTCATCATGATGCATATGGCATCTCCTATTGGTATACTCGCGAACATGTCACCGCCAACATGCTCCACTCCTAAATCAAATTCAACAAATTAATTATTGATCATAAATTTGATAAATAAAGCAGCAAAACACTTGATTCACATTTTCTCTGTTCATAATTTATCGCACACACCATGTTTATTTGACAAAATATTATTTTTTTCTGTTAACTTTTTAAATTCTAGTTATTTACCAATTCTACCAGAGACCATAACACTCATCACATCATAATGAACCTTTCTCTGTTTTTTTATAGAGAAAGAGAGATGGCTGTAGTGAACATACCGGGGTAAGATTTGGGTACAAAGAGCAATGAGCACTGCTCTTTGGGGAAGATCGAAATTAATCCCCTTAATCTTTGGGTACTTTGAGGTGATCATGCTCAAAATCACCCCGACTCCACCGCCAACATCAACAAGTGTGTGTGTTGATGTCATTGAATCCATGGTATAATTGTAGGAAATTTTTTGTGAAGATGATAGAATGGTTCTTCATCCCCTCATTGAATAAAGGACTGACTCCTAAATCCTTTGCATTGTACTCAAATGCTGGCATTCCATATGCCTTGTTAAAGGGACGCTCCCTTCCAAAACTACATCCTTTAGATAGTACCTGCCATCACAGCACAAAGTTTTCAAGGTGAGATATATATTTATGTTCCTTCTTCAAGGGCTATATATATATGCGCAGTGCGGTATCCGACAGTGTCAGATATGTTGAAGTGTCGTGCAAAATTGTTAAGAGTTGCACCAACCCTCTCCCAAAAATATAAATTGGTTGAACGAGTGTAGGCAGTGGAGCACTTTGATGAATTACTAATTTATCTAATAAATGTATTCATATTGGGTTAAAATGCCCCATTTTTTCCGTGCCTCAATCATGCCCCCACATCCTTATTCCATTTTCAAAGTCTAAAAACAGCTCAACATGATCTCCATATTAAAATGTGCTTGATACAAAATTTTATATTTTTTTGGAAATTTTGTACTATTTTTTTAAATATGTACAAAATATAAAGATTTTGTACATAGGAAGAGTATATATATTGCACATTAGTTTCCTTTGAGTCGCCTATAGGAAGAGTATATTATTTGCAGCTGTGCGTCCAGAAACTTTAATTGTATCTGTCCAGAAACTTTATATGGCAGGCGGTACCGTCTGAGTCGAACATTCTACGATTTTTGGTCCTTGAGTCGACATCCGAGATCGAGGAGGTTAATGACGAGCCGATTTAGATACTGACGAAATGCCACTCTCCAGGGGGATGAAGACGGTATTTAGTTCAGACTCGTAGGATTTGATTTGTACTTGGTTAGGCGTTTTGTCAGATACTGTGACTTATTTATAATTTTGTTGCTTTGTTATTTATTTTATTTGTTTTTTGTTATTTATTTATTTTGTTCATTATATTATTATTTTTTCGTACACAAATGATATTTCAAACGAACAACATTTCCAAAATAAACAACACACTATAAATTTTGATCCAACAAACGAACGATATTTTCAGCATAAACGACATTTGAAACAAAATAACAATTACACATAATATATAAACTATACAAAAAAATTAAAAACCAAAAATCAAAACAAATAAGAAAACTTCTGATAAAAAAAATAAAAATTATGGGCAGCATAGGCGTTGGATGGCCCCAGGAGCCAAAGTGATATTGGGCGGCCCAATCTTTAAGGCCGCATGGGTATTGAGTAGTCTGGGTGATTTTAAAATTCCCCATAATTCTTGTTGTTTTGGTTTATTTTATTTTTTATGGTATAAATAAAAATTTCGGCAGAGAGAGGGATGCGCTTAGGAAATTAGACTCACTGTGAGTTGGAGTTGGCACTTGGCCGGCCGAGATTTTTATTAAAATCCAAAGTTTAATACAAATTAATAATTATGTCCAGAATTCTGGAGTTTCGCCAAAATTGTCCAAGCCGGCTATTTTATGGCCGGCTTACTCATTTTTTTTAAACCCGTATTTTACCCTATATATACCCCTTTTTTCTCTCTCCTCCTCACAACTCCCTCATCTCTCAACCGAATTTCCTCTCTTCTCTAAGGTAATTTTTTTTATCTAATTTAAATTTTATTTTATTTTATTTAATTTAGGATTTAGGGTTTAGGGTAATTTGTTGTAATTTAGTGTAATTAGCACAGTTGACCATATTTTAGGGTATTTTGGTATTTTTTAACATAATTAGGCTAATTAAGCGTAATTTAGCCGAATTTAGGATAATTACAAAATTAGACCATTTGAGCATATTTTACCGAAATTAGGCTATTGTAGCATATTTAAGGTTATTTTAACCGCAATTAGGTTATTTTAGGCGCAATTGGACCCATTTTAGCATGTTTAAGCAGAGTTACGACTTTTTTTGTCCCTTATTAGCATATTTTACCGAAATTAGGTTATTGAAGCCTATTGTAGCATATTTTAGGTTAATGTAACCGCAATTGACCTATTTTAGCATGTTTAAGCAAAATTAAGCCTATTTTGGTCGTTTTTACCATATTTTACCGAAATTAGGTTATTGTACCATGTTTTACCATATTTTAGGTTATTGTAACTGCAATTAACCTGTTTCTAAATTGTTTCTAGAGATTCAGAGGTACTATTTATAAATTGTTTCTAGAGATTCAGAGATTCAGAGATTCAGAGATACTATTTATAAATTGTTTCTAGAGATTCAGAGATTCCACCGAGCGCGGGTCTGATGGGAGATTCCACCGAGCACTTCAGTCCGGTCAGAGATTCAGAGTTTGTCTGCCGATCTTGTTGAGTGGAGGCCGTACGATCAGTTGTACGAGTAGGAGCTCTTGCCGGGAATGTGCCTCCAGAAGCAGGAGCGGGAGATGTGGTTGTACAGAGGTCCACTCATACACTTCTGGTTGTACAGAGGTCCACTCATACAGATCGGGTACTCCGTCAGTTTGGACTAGGGCCGTTCATTCCCACAGATCCATCATTGCCGAGGTCCACGTTCATAGACCTGCACAAGTAAGTCGTATCCTATTGTCAAATACCTCATATTACTTGATAGCTTTGTATTGCAACTAACGTCTTCCTTACAGGATGAACCACTGAGGGCGAGCGGACCGGTACTGGAGCACCCATCTTTCAGCATACTACAGTACGGTGGAGGATCCCCAGTATCTGGACTTCTATCATAAGCCAGATGCGATCGTTCAGACACATGGGATCCCCAGTTGAGGTACGATGTTTGGTGCACGCAGATCTGCATGGCCAGTGTCTATCTGCAGGGCAATTACGGTGCCCATCTCCGCGACAGGATCAAAACCGATGATGGTTACCATCCCAACGGCATCACATGGGCTCGCCAAGTAATGCACCTAAAACTACATAGTTTTTCTCTAACTGAATAGTTCATCAAGGTTTGATCTGACAAAATATTTTTTTTCCAACTTTTGTCCTCGATCAAGGAGTGCAGGCATGGGATCGCCATGCTGGGAAAGGAAAACTGGAGACAGCTTGGGTACCGCACCCTCAAAAGAATGCAAACTGGGTTGAAGATGCCAGACATGGTGGAAAGATCATCACGATGTTGAGAGACGCCGGAGAGAACATCAATTGGCGTGAGATAGATCCTACCGATCCCGACGAGAGCCCGGTTAGGATGTCTCAGATGCCACCTTCCCCCGATTCGCATCCAGAGTGGGACTACCATCGTTGCGTATTGTCCAACACTAGGTGGTCGGCATGGTACGACGAGCATGGACGTCCGGTTCAGACTCAGGTATGTCATATTTCAGTAGCTCTAAGGTTCGTACAAATTTCTTAATTCAGATCAAATTTACTAAATTATGTGTATGATTGTAGGGTCCGGCAGAGATGCCGCCACAGCCACCGCCTGAGAAGACCGATACTACTGATCTCGAGTCCCTCTCGTACAGTCTCCATGAGTTCGGGGTATACGAAGAGGATTTCATGTCGGCATCGCTAGTACCCCGTTATGGCACAGAGATGCTGCATGATGGAGAGGCTAGTGGTAGCGGGTCTCATACTCAGCGTGCATTTAGGACTGGGTTCGCCTCATCTATCTTCGGTACACCTCCGCCAGTACCGACGTCTCCACGGGTGATGACATATGGGATACCTGTTGTTTCAAGCAATTCTCTTATAGTCTATTTGACTAATTTGCAAAACATATAATTATTGAATTTTACGATTTTCTCTATGATTAGAAAGAATGCAGGTTCAAGACAATTGGAATTGCAATTTAGAGCTCTTGGACTGAAGAAATCATCAAGTTATTTATCAAGAATACAAACTGTAAATTTATAATTGGTAAAGTAGCTTTGATGTTGAAAAACAGGGATAAAACGTTGGAACGGTTTATCAAACGTTCCAGACGTTTTTGTATGAAGAAAATCTGGAGATTAAATCGATTGAAACCTGAAAAATATCCTCAAACGTTCCAGACGATTGTCAAATCGTCTGGACGATTTAATTAAATTATAAAACTTCAAAATAACTTTTCAATCGATAAATCTCCAGAGGAAAACGTTCTGGGACGTTTTATAATCGTCTGGGACGTTTTATAATATCTCACAGAAATTTGAATTTTGACCTAATTTGAGTTAAAACGTTTTCAACGTTTTACAAAACGTTGGGACGTTTTATGGCAGAATACTCGTTTGAAAGCTGCCACTATAAATAGAACCTTAGGGTTCTCCTCAAAAAAAAAAACTAGCCGACCCTAATCTTTTTAAACCTATTTTTCTGTGAGAGCAAGTTCCTCCATTGTTGTGAGAACACGAAATTCAATATCCCTCAACACAACCTCAAATCCACTTCACTAATCTTGAGTTAGATTAGATTAGAGTGTTTACTTGAGTGTTTCTCTTGAGACTTCGAACTTAGAGACTTCGTTCTCGACTCTAGTTGGCCGTGTGACTTCCCATTGGTTGTAAGGGCTCACCGGTTCACAAGTTGTAACCTTTCTCTTTTGGGTAATAGAAAGGCGCACCGAGAAGCGGTTGCGACGCCCCGGAGACGTAGGCATTTTAAGCCGAACTCCGTTATCACTCCTTGTGTCAAATTTCTCTAAACTCTTTTACTTTATTTTATTTGCAATAATCTACTTATTTCGAATTTAGTGGTACCTAAGGGACAACAAAGTGGTATCAGAGCGCGTTACTCAAATTAAGACTCACTTAATTCGAGTTTACCGATCTTAAAATGGCAACCACTAGATATGTGAAAGAACCTCCAGTTTTTGGTAGTGCTACCAAAAATTTTAGTCATTGGAAAAGGACCATGATAAACTATCTAAATATTCTTGACCTTTGGAGTGTTATTGAGAAAGCTTATGAACCGGAATATGCTAATTCTGTTGGAAATGAGGCCAAAGTTGAAGTACATGCATCTACCGAAAGAAAGAAACTAAATAACCTTGCCATTAATGCAATATATAATGCGGTAAGTGAATCGGTTGCGTTACTTTTCGGTAACTCAACAAATGCAAAAGAAATGTGGGATACTCTTATTGATCGATATGAGGGTAACACCCAAATCAAACGAACCAAAGTAGCCGGTCTAGACACCAAATTTGAAACCTTCAAAATTGAAAATGGTGAAAATGTAGAGGATATGTATAATAGACTTATGCATATTCAAAATGAATTCATTGAACTAGGAGAACCGCTTTCTAACGATAAAATTGTAGGAAAGCTTCTTCGAGTAATGCTAAGGAGACCTAGGTGGGATGGATTGGTGAGCGCCCTAGAAGCACTTCATGGGGCACAAAAATCTTTCACACCGGATGAACTCTATGCTCATTTCCGGAGTTTTGAAGAAAAGCTCATACAAGCCGGTTAACTCAAGCAAGAGTCAAAAACAAAAACCGTGGCTTTTCCGGCTCAAAACCACCGAAACCACCCAAGCTCCTCAAATAATCGTCAATCAAGTGACTCACTCATGAGTCAACTTGGACATGAAACCTCTCTTGATGCCGCCACCATAACCAAAATGTTTCAATCCATGCTTAACTTTGAACGAAAATACAACAAGGAGCGTGAGGATGAAAGCAAGAGGGTAGTATGCTTTGCATGTCATAGAGAGGGGCATACTATCCAAACTTGTTTCAAACTATTTCCTCATTTGAAGAACAAGGATAATGAAGGGCAAAATGACCGAAGATCTAAACAAAAGTACGAAGGATATAAAAGCAAAAAGAAGGCCAAGGCAATGCAAGCCTTATTTTGCATCGACTCCGATGAAAGTGGTAGAGAAGAATCCGACTCGGAGTCGGGCGATGAACAAGAGATCAACCTTGCCTTGATGGCAATAGTGAATGAAGAATCGGCAACTATTGATGTGGATACAATCATCGCAAGCAAGAACATAACCGATGAAATCACCATTGAATTCCTCAAAAATCTCATCAATCCGCCTATCAACAAGGAATTGGAGGACTCTACCAAGGCCACCACACAATCCATCATTGAGGTAGCGGTTGATCCCGTAAAAGCATCAACTAACACCATTATCGAGGTAGAGGATGCTTCTATAGAAGATGTAACAAACTCTTCAAATAAGGTACATCTTATCTCTTCTCCTAATCGGTATATGTCTACCATTGACTTGACCAATCCCGATTACCATTTGAATGGTTACAAAGTTAGGAAAGATGAATCCAAAATAGATATGAACAACAATTATATAAAGACAAATGAGACAAGCACGTTCATGGATGAGGCTCTAATTAATTACAATGCGCCTAGGTTGCTTGAGGAATCTAAAAAGGCCATGCTTGAAAAGGAAGGTATCATACAAAAATTGACATCTCAACTTCTTGAATTTGAGTCTAAAATCAAAAACTTAGAGTTAGAATTGCTTAAGTCACACACTTGTCAATCACACATAGGAGATATAGAAATGTTAAAAGTGAAAATCCAAACTCTAGAGACCGAAAATAGGGCTTTAAGATCGCCTAGTGAATTCTCAAATGTCACTAGTCTCGATCCCTACTATGTAGAAAATTTGATCAATGCCAATTTGAATCGAAAATCCGGTAAAATGGGCATTGGATACAAGAAGGGTCAATCCTCATTTGAATCAAATTTTTCACAAAGCCCAAAAGAAAATGGGGAACTTACTCAAAACTTAAACAAATTTAAGTTCAATAGCAAAGAGTATTTTGATTACCAATTTCATTTCAAACATGGTAAAACACCCTTGACAAAGGAGTCGAATAAAGGGACCACTCCTCAAACCATAAATGCAAAACAAAATAAAAAGTCTCAAAATTATGCATTTAGATACAAATTTTCTAACAAAAATTACAAAAATGAAAACAAGTCTCAAAATAGTGATAGGAACACATTTAATCCAAAAAGGTCAAACAAAACTTATTTCAAGGGACCGGATGGATGGTTTTATGAAACTCACAACAAAAAGATTTTTCAAAACAAAAACCAAAGAAATGGTTTGAATAGAGATGTTCCCCAACATCACAACAAACTTGATTCACACAAAAATAAGTCCTATGCACCTAAAGTGACAACCAATAGGAATCAAATTCAAGAGGTGAAGGATAAATATCAAACCACCTTCAAGCATGGTTCAACTAATGTCAAGCAATCGGTCACATTTTGTAATTATTGTTGTAAGATTGGCCACACCTCATTAGAATGTAGCTTTAGGAAAGGAAGCAACAAATCAAAAGTTGCTTGGATTCCTAAAGCTAAACTAACTTAAAGTTGTAATTGAAATCTCCCCAACCTAAAACGAAAATCACTAAGGAAGGGGGAGATTAAAACAAGGTATATATTAATTGAAAATATATATATATATACTCTTGTAGGTATGTTTGATTACAACATACAAAAAAAAATACTTGGATCATTGATAGTGGATGTTCACACCACATGACCGGTGACAAATCTAATTTCAAATCTTTAGAACCATATGATGGTGGGTCGGTTACTTTCGGTAGTAACCAAAGAAAAAGTTCAATCATTGGACTAGGTTCGGTAGGTAACCAAAACTTGACCATATCGGATGTCTACCTTGTTGACGGCTTGAATTATAATTTACTTAGTGTAAGTAAATTATGTGAAGCCGGATATTATGTTAAATTTAACACTAATGCTTGTTTCTTGTTTAGAGAATCCGATGACTCTTTAGTCTACACCGGTAAGAAAAAGAAAAATGTTTACTATCTAGATTTTGATCATTTCGAGTCCGGTGAAATATGTTTGAATGCCACAACAACAGGTTCTAAACTATGGCACCGTAGACTAGGTCATATTGCAATTGATTCCATTAAAAAGTTGGTTAAATTAGACCTAGTGCGCGGTTTACCAACTCACAAATTAGAACTTGTGGGATTATGTGATGCATGTGTACAAGGTAAACAAACCAAAAGTAGTTTTAAGTCCAAAGAAATGGTCTCAACCGATCAACCATTACAATTACTACATATGGACTTGTTTGGACCAATTAGTATACCAAGTTTGGCTAGAAAAAGATATGCATATGTGATTGTAGATGACTATAGTCGCTTTACTTGGGTCATATTTTTGCAACATAAGGATGAAGCAATTGAGAACTTCATTAAATTTTGCAATCGTGTTGAAAATGAAAAGGGAACAAAGATCATTCGTATTCGAAGTGATCATGGGGGTGAATTTGAAAATGCAAAATTTGATGAAGTATGCTCTAAAAGAGGATATAAACATGAATATTCGGCTCCTCGCACACCTCAACAAAATGGGGTTGTTGAGAGGAAAAACCGAACATTACAAGAGCTTGCCCGAACCATGCTAAATGAATACCCTTTACCCAAGCACATTTGGGCCGAGGCGGTCAATATGGCTTGCTACGTTATTAATCGCGTTAGCATAAGGTCGATATTGAAGAAAATTCCATATGAGCTATGGAAGGGTTACAAGTCAAATATATCTCATTTTAGAGTATTCAGTTTCAAATGTTTCGTTCTTGATGAATCACCTAGAATTACAAAATTTGATTTCAAATCCATTGAGGGAATATTTGTGGAATACTCAATGACAAGTAAAGCATATAGAATTTACATTGCATCAAAACGAGTTGTGGTAGAATCCATACATGTTAAATTTGATGAAGGTACTAATAAAATGGCCGAGCAAGATGTTGAAATTGTAGGTGTTGAAGATGCCGAGCTCGAGAATGATAAGATTGAGAATACAAACAATAACATTGAACAATCACTCGAGCAAGAACAACCCGAAGAAAATCCATTGAACGAGTCAATGCACACCGAGGAGGATCAATCTCCACCAAGTGTATATCAACCTCCCGAAGACCTAAGGGAAGTTTCCGCTCATCCTCTTTCTAATGTGATTGGGAATCCTAGGGAAGGGGTTAGGACTAGATCGGGACTAAATCAAATGATTGCCCATTGTGCATTTGTATCAAATGTTGAACCAAAGAATTTCAAAGATGCCAATGGGGATTCAAATTGGATTTGTGCCATGCAAGAAGAACTTGCTCAATTTGAAAGGAACAAAGTTTGGGAACTAGTACCTAAGCCAAATGACCGAATGATTATTGGAACTAAGTGGGTCTTTAGAAATAAGAAAGATGAAAATGGAAATGTTGTTCGGAACAAGGCTAGGTTAGTAGCTCAAGGGTATAAACAACAAGAGGGCATTGACTTCGAAGAAACCTTTGCACCTGTAGCTCGTCTAGAATCCATTCGAATGCTTTTAGCATTTGCCTCAAATAAAAACTTTACTCTATTTCAAATGGATGTTAAAAGTGCATTTTTGAATGGATTTATAGATGAAGAAGTATATGTAAATCAACCACCCGGTTTTGTTGACCCGGCATTTCCTAACCATGTTTATAGACTCACCAAAGCACTTTATGGTCTTAAACAAGCTCCTAGAGCATGGTACGGTCGACTTAGTTCCTTTCTAATTGAAAATGGATTCATAAGGGGAAAGAATGATACAACTCTTTTCACAAAGAAGAAAAACAACTCAATTTTAATAGTACAAATTTATGTCGATGACATTATTTTTGGTTCACCTAATGCGGCACTTGCCGAGGAATTTTCTTCTCTTATGAGTAGTGAATTTGAGATGAGCATGATGGGTGAATTGAACTTCTTCTTGGGGCTACAAATCAAGCAACTGTCGGATGGCACCTTTGTGAGCCAAACCAAGTATGCCAAGGAGCTGGTAAAGAAGTTTGGAATGACTGAGAGCAAGACAAGCCCAACACCAATGGCTGCAAATGCAAATCTTGACTCGGATCCAAGCGGCACACCCGTGGACATCTCCCAATACCGAGCTATAATAGGTAGCCTCCTTTATTTAACTGCTAGTAGACCCGATATTATGTTTGCGGTATGTCTATGTGCTAGGTTTCAATCAAATCCTAAAGAAGTGCATTTGAAAGCCGTTAAACGAATTGTTAAATATATCAAAGGCACTTTGAATTTGGGATTGTGGTATGGCAAACAATCGGAATTAGATTTAATAGGATATACAGATGCCGATTTTGCCGGAGACAGAATGGATAGAAAGAGTACAAGTGGTACGTGTCAATTCCTTGGCGGATCACTTGTCTCATGGTCAAGTCGCAAACAAACCTCGGTTGCGCTTTCCACCGCGGAAGCTGAGTATGTTGCGGCTGGTAGTTGTTGCACACAAATTTTATGGATGATCCAAACTTTAACTGATTATGAAATTCGCTTCCGCAACGTACCAATTATGTGTGACAATACCAGTGCCATTATGATATCAAAAAATCCCGTTCTCCATTCTAGAACTAAGCACATAGAAATAAGGCATCATTTTATTAGGGATCATGTTGAGAAAGGTGAGGTCCAACTCATTCATATTGATACCAAAAATCAAATTGCCGATATTTTTACCAAGCCCTTAAACACTCAACAACACAATGAATTGCGGTTTAAATTAGGCATGCTTGAACTTAAGGAGTGAGCATTTTTTTATTGGAAGCATATCAATCAATTAGCTTATTTTAAGACAAAAATGCCAGAGAAAAACGTCTCAAAACGTTTCTGAAACGTCAGAACGTTTATAAAATTGATTCCAGATTCTATCTCCCTGACCTAAAACGTCCCAGACGTTTTGTAAAACGTCTGGCCGATTTGCTCATTCCAAATACTTCGAAAATTTCCTCTGAAAATTGACCTAAAACGTCCAAAACGTTTTACCAAACGTCTGGACGGTTCATTGTTTTTGATCTTCCAAATTTTCTTCAAATTTCCTGCATGACAACTATCTTGAAACGTTGAAACGTTTAGTCAATCGTCTGAACGTTTGTCTGCGAAATTTTTGACTCATCAAACATCATTTAAAACGTTTTAAACGTTTTGTCAAACGTCAAAACGGTTATTACTCAATATTAAATTCTCATAAATTTTAAATAACTCTGACCTAAAATACAAAACGTTTTCAACGTTTTGTAAAACGTCTAGGACGATTTAAATGCAAAATCAATATTCAATATCGAAATTTTGTCTCAAAATGACCAGACTAAAACGTTCTGAGACGTTTTATAAACGTCCACGACGTTTTCGGCGCAGCACCTTCAATAAATCTGCGAACCGACGCCAATTTTTTTTCTATCTTCTCAAGCCGCCTTTTCTTCTTCTCTTCTTCTCTTCTCCTATCCGCCACCTTACCTCTTCTTCACCATTCCCACCTCTACAAATCTCCAAATCACTTCGTTTAAAGTGATTTCTCCTCTCCTCTCAACCCCCCTTCCATTTCTCCTTTCAAAACCAAGTCTTTCTCCCTCCTTTGCTCTCTCCACCAAAACCCTACATCTCGCCACCTTTCGAAATCCGGCAATCCGACCGTAAAATCGACGATCCGTCTTCACCAACGCCCTCGTAGAGTCGTTCTCTTCAAGAATTTGTGCTTCCTTCTTCAATCGGTACTTTTTTATTTCTCTCTAAATTCATGTCGCTCCCTAAACCAAAAGCCTCGAAAATGGCTATCCTTCGCAAGAAGAGGGCTCGCAATGATTCGGGTCAATCTAGTGCCACTGAAATTGAACCCGACTTCAATATCTTTCGATCCAACACCTACTTGTTTAAAAACCCAATTGCTCATACCAATTTCACGGGTCAATTTTCGGATCGAAAACTATCCAATTGCTATTATTTCAACAAAGCCTCGGTTACCTTTCAATATCCCGAAGATGACAAAGTCATCGGGTTTATTCGACATTGGCCATGGAAATCTTTGATCACTTGCGATGAACCATACAGTGAACTGCTTACCAAAACATTCTATTGCAATCTCACCTACACCAAGGACCCCTTTCTCGTAAAATCCTATGTCTGTGGCCAAGAAATTATTCTATCTTTGGAAAATGTAGCCAATTGGCTTGGGTTGGTAAATGACGGTGAAGAAACCTATATCCTTAGAAATTGGCCCACTCAAGCCTTAGAAACTGCCGATCATTACAAAACCTGGTTTGCTCGCCGCAACTTTGGTGGTGCACCCCTCTATGCATCCTCTCTCCCTTCCTTACATCGTTTGCTATTTCTTCTCATAAATAATATTCTCATACCCAAAGCAACGATCAAAGCAAACATTGAGTGGGGTCCAATGTACTATTTGAGGCACCTCATATCTATGGATGAGAAACGACTCAACATTCCTTTCATTATTCTTCGTCACATGATTACTTGCTATTCTAGCTTCGTTGCCTCTCTACCCTATGGTCCTTTAATTCATCGTATGATTCGCCTCAATGGCATAACCGTCCCAAGTCATCTCATTCAAAATGAGCCTAAACACTTACTTGATATCCTACCCAAACATGATTGGTTGCACGGTACCTCGCCCTCGGGTTTACCCCTGCTTAAACCTGATCATAGGCCTATCAATAATTGGATCAATGCTGTCAATGCCCTACCCAACCAATATTGGGATCCGTATGAACCAGAACCGCAGGCAGAAGAAGATCAACCACCAATACCGCCAATGGCTCAAGGTGAGCTTCCTCAAGGAGCGGAAAACCAATTGGCTTGGCTTGTTCAACACATGCAAGAATATCAAATAGCCAATACCAATCAATTTACCGCAATCAACAACGATATTAAAATCTTGAAGGCAAATCAACGCAAAATCCAAATTCGAGGTCGCAAAAACGCAAAAGCATTATATGACATTGATCTCACCACTTCTGAACTCGCTCGGCGCTTTGTGAAGCAATATGGTGCCTCTGGTGGCGCGTCCACTAGTGCTCCTTACATCCCTTCCGAAGATGAGGATGAGGAAGATGATGAAGAGGGTGCCGAAGGAGATGATGAAGATGACCCCGAATTTTAAATCTTTTTGAATTCATTTTAAATTAAAATTTGCTAAGTGACTGCTATGCTATGCTATTTGTGTTGCATGAACTCCTTTCTATTATTTTTATGTTGTGTTGCATGAACATTTATTGTTTCTACATTATGATGTTTGAACTTGAACTTTGCTAGATATCAAATGCATGCTAAATTCACAATTGTTTATCTTCCATGATTTTATATTTGTTATGACATGCCTAATCCTCTCAATTTAGTTTACATATTATAACATTGAGGGGGAGTGCATATTTTGAGGGGGAGCACTCTTAATTGTGCTATTTGATTGTATTTTTATCTCCCTTTCGTCGATTTCCAAAAAGGGGGAGAAAATGCAAGACATGCAAACACCGATATATGCACTTACTTGCGTTGTATGTTTTGCAAATCGTCAAAAGGGGGAGATTGTTGTTTCAAGCAATTCTCTTATAGTCTATTTGACTAATTTGCAAAACATATAATTATTGAATTTTACGATTTTCTCTATGATTAGAAAGAATGCAGGTTCAAGACAATTGGAATTGCAATTTAGAGCTCTTGGACTGAAGAAATCATCAAGTTATTTATCAAGAATACAAACTGTAAATTTATAATTGGTAAAGTAGCTTTGATGTTGAAAAACAGGGATAAAACGTTGGAACGGTTTATCAAACGTTCCAGACGTTTTTGTATGAAGAAAATCTGGAGATTAAATCGATTGAAACCTGAAAAATATCCTCAAACGTTCCAGACGATTGTCAAATCGTCTGGACGATTTAATTAAATTATAAAACTTCAAAATAACTTTTCAATCGATAAATCTCCAGAGGAAAACGTTCTGGGACGTTTTATAATCGTCTGGGACGTTTTATAATATCTCACAGAAATTTGAATTTTGACCTAATTTGAGTTAAAACGTTTTCAACGTTTTACAAAACGTTGGGACGTTTTATGGCAGAATACTCGTTTGAAAGCTGCCACTATAAATAGAACCTTAGGGTTCTCCTCAAAAATAGCTAGCCGACCCTAATCTTTTTAAACCTATTTTTCTGTGAGAGCAAGTTCCTCCATTGTTGTGAGAACACGAAATTCAATATCCCTCAACACAACCTCAAATCCACTTCACTAATCTCCACTTAGATTAGATTAGAGTGTTCTATTGAGTGTTTCTCTTGAACTTAGAGCCTTCGTGCTCGTGTTTCTAGGCCGAGTGACTTCCCATTGGTTGTAAGGGCTCACCGGTTCTAAAGTTGTAATCATTTCTCTTTGGGTAAAGAAAGACGCACCTAGAAGAAAGGTTGCGAAGCCCCGGAGACGTAGGCATTTTGCCGAACTCCGTCATCACACCTTGTGTCAAATTTCTCTAACTCTTTTACTTTATTTTATTTGCAATAATCTACTTATTTCGAATTTAGTGGTACCTAAGGGACAACAATACCGCCGAGCAGATACTCAGGTACGCCGATGCTGGTTTGGAGACCGAGAGAGAGAGCCTGGCCGCACGAGCGCCGGGCGAACACCGGAGTACCGCCTCAGCGATGGTTCCCCTCTCCATTTTAGTTGTATCGTCGCTAGTTTTGTACTATTTATATTTGGTATACTATTTATGTTTGGTATATTTGGATTATCCTATATTTCGGTTCTTTTGTATGTGTGCTTTTATGGTACTATTTTTATATTTTTCAGATAAAATAAATTATCATTATAATGCTAAACATAAAATATTACAACATTAAAATAGTAGTAGAACATAAAAAATAAACAGAAAAATATTTAAAACAATTGAATAAGTGCGTTAAATAGCAAAAATAAGCTTTAAAGATTAAAGGCACACCAATTGGCGCATCCCGAAATAAATTGAGTCGGTGTGAGTGACATAAGTACCGAGAAAAATAGTTAAAAAAATAATATTACAATACAGTGACAAAATAAAATTACACTATATACAAGAAGAAAATATTTTGTGCAAAAAAAAAAAATGAGTAAGTGCTTACGGGGAGAGTAAACCGGCCATAAAATGGCTGGCTTGGACATTTTTGGCAAAAGTCAGAAATTCTGAGCATAAATATTAATTTCTAATTAACTTTGGATATTAATAAAAATCTCGGCTTGCCGGTGTCGTCTAGGAGCCATTATATATATATTGGGTTAAAATGTTGACTGTATCATGACATCATCCAGATCGTCACCTCACAATTCTATAATTATATTCTAGCGGCCGGACAGGGACTACCAATAACCAATGCAAGAAAACACAAGGAACCGGCTCTTTACAATTAGGTCCCTTGTGTTTTATTAATCAAGAAAAGTTCAAACAAAACACTTAACAACAGCAATAATAATATGAAAGAAAAAGTGCATCTCCTCTTTTCTCAAATAATTTTATATACTTGTACATATTTTCTCCAGGTGTTTCATGTTTGTTGCTACGTCAACAATATTAAACATTTTGCTAATTAAACTGACATTAGTTTGTTGTATCCAATTTGGTTTCAACAAGAACATTTTTTTTTTTTTCAATATCATGTCCCCATAAAAAAAACAGAGAGAAAATAATAAAAGCTTCATTTACTCTGGGACCATAATAACAACAATTAACGCTAACACTACTAGTGTACTATATGTAAGAATAAGTAAAGTAACTCTGCTTTTATTAGGATCTTTCACATCAGAAATTAATTAAAGCGAAGCTGTAATAAGGACATCTCATACTGATAGAGATTGAACAAGAAAATATATAATTGGACATGCGTACAGATCTAGATAAAAATATATATATTTATATATATATATATATATATATATTTATATATATATGAGGAGGGAACGGATGACATCGAATGACATCGTGTATTTAAAGTTTTTAATGTCCAAACAGTCGATCCAAACCGTTCAATATGATGGATATATTAAAATGTACTTGTAGATCAATTTTTATATTTTTTTGAATTTTTTTACTATTTATTAAGTATTTTACAAAATCGTTGTTTTCATACCATTGAATTTTTGTATCCATCTTAATAAATAGTAAAAAAATTCAAAAAAAATGTAAAATTTGATCTGCAAGCACATTTTAATATATCAATCATATTGAACGGTTTGGATCAACCGTTTGAACTTTGAAAATACACAGTGTCATTCGATATCACAAAAAAATAGTGTCATCCGATCCCTCCTCTAAATATATATATATATATACTAGTATCGTGCCCGTGCGTTGCAACGGGACATATTATAAGAGGAAAAACATATCAATGAAAATATTAATTATTCAAAAATTGAGAGACATGCTAATAGAGAATTATATGATTCTATATTTTTAATTACTTTGAACCGTAAGCTCTGATAATAATTTGATGATGTTACGATTTTGTACTTTTAAGTACCAATGATCAAATAAAGCCATACTTATTGAGTGCCTCCAAATCTATTGAAATTACGTTCTCCCCATTCAATCAAATAAACTGTTTCATTGAGTGTCTAGGAAGCACCAAAGAAAAAAAAAATGTAGTAACGGCTCAAGTGTTTCCCTATGACCATGCATCAATGCAGTCCTGGTTAGAAAGAAAAAAAAAGGTGCAAAGAACAGGCATAAAATTTAGTACAAAAAATATTGAAAAACAAAATATTTACAAAAAAAAAGAGTAATGAAAGAGATGAACCTTTTATGACTGGTACAGAATTGAGACCCTCTTAAACCAGATGCTAACATAACAAGATGAATTATAATACCCAGCTAGTATGCTCTTTAAAAGCAAGTTTGCAAAACATCACGAACGAATTGCAACATGTACTTACAAGGCTCCCATATTGATCTAGAGCAAGCTTTCTAGCATGCCCCTTCATGCCATTTATGATCTTTTTTCTATCCTAAAATTAGCATAAACGAACAATAAATCAAAAAGCTACTTTTTAGGGGAAAATTTCACATGCATTCCTTCAAAAACATGAAATTACCAAGCATAACTCCGCAGAACATGTAGTACCACTGTAGAACCATACTTCTATAAGCCAAGAAAATATCACACATACCATAACAAAACACGTATTCTCAATTTACTTTCAAAACTACACCCGACTCCCTTTGCCTCTACACATACAATAGATGTACAAGGTGAAAATCAGGTAGTGTTGATACTTTTTAAGGTATCACTTCCAACATTTTTATATTACCATGACAAATATTTGCAACTATGAAGGAGCACATACTATAATTAAAGTGTTAAACATTTGTAATGAATTTATGATAGGTATAACAATTATATTGCACCTTTGCAGTTCCGAACTTTACACATAGGACAACAAGAGAACAAGAAAATGAAATATTACAAGAGAATATATTAACCTATCTAGTCCTCCCTCCGTCAAGCTTTTGTTTTTTAACTGCTTGATTCTTCTGTGCAATATCACGGGTAGCAGGGTTATCCCATTTTGCGACATAACCAAAGAATTACATCAGGTTTCAATTAAAATCAAATTTTATACCAAATTTCAATTACAAGGATTTATACCAAATTTTAGAAAAATTATTTATCATTTTCTGTATGTACTGCATTGGATTGTTTCTTTATTTTATTTTTTAAGAATTAGAAAACTCAATTGGTTTCACCACCTTGTACAGTTGTTATCAAATCCTGTACCATAATGCTCCATATTTGTGTTTGATCTACAACTTCAAGATAATTTAGGGATAATAATTAAGACTCTGTTGAAGGTAAAATTCATTATTAATTAAGAGGCCATTACCACGCAATTCTAGTCGAGACCTTTGCATGCTCTTCCCCATGAGCAAGTATAGGCTTAGGTGGCTTCCCCACATATTAGTAACTGTTGTTAGCACCTAAAGCATGAGATAGTGTCTCAAATTACATTGGGTTGAATTGATTCTAAATCATCGATTCGTAAGATGTATCTAAAACACAAAGGCCTCAACCCTTAATTTCTTCAACAATTCAAGTAAAAGGAGCCTCATAAATTAAAACAATTTTGCAAAAAGGAGTTAGATTTGGAGAAACTTCATTTTACAAGGTCCTTCTAAATGATGTTAGGTAGTCCTCAGATTTTTCTCACATTTTTAGGAATTTTATTCATATGGTTTATGTTCAATTTTGCAACAACAACCCAGTAGTTCATGATTTTTCTGGCAACCTGATTTGTTATTTTCATACCGGACAAACTACTACACCAAATTTTTTGTTCTTTTTATGGAAATGTGTATGAAAACCTGATCTACATGCATGATTTATTGTGGGATTTTTGGAGATACAGAAATCTGACTGGTAGAGTGATTTCTAAAGTGCAAATTAAGGTACCAGCTATTTCAGATTTTCTGATTTGTCTTCAAGGGCATTTTGGAGTCTATTTGTACCAGTCATGCCTCACATCCATTTCCTTTGTTTTATTTGCTGGTCACCCATGCCTAATATGTACTATTGATGTTTAGACACTGTCTGGACATGGGGCCTGACTTGGTTCAGACATAAAGACTGCTGGTAAAGAAAATGGAAAGATCAAACCCTAAAACAAAGTAATAAATTTATAATCAAGTGCTAGTTATCCATGTAGAGCAAGTTCTTGTCAACTGTTAGTGTAACTTTATGCAATATATCCCCTAGTTCTATTTTTATTACGCTTATGTTATTTAGATGCTTGTTTCATTAGAGACCAAGACCCCATAGAAGAAAAAAGTCCACATATTTGATATTTTTATTACGCTTTTGTTATTTAAATGAAGACCAAAATTTAGGCAACATCAATACAGAAATAAGAAGCTTAAAATCATTATAAATGAAAAAAAACGGAGCTTACAATTTGAACAAGATTCGAAACCCTAATCCGCAAGGCAAATCAAAGTTGTTTGCTCTCTGTGAAATCCTAAATAAAAGTTATTGCTAGATCGGCTCATAATTGTTTGCTCTCTGCAGCAATTACTCGAAACAGCTTGTGTGAACCTACAAAAATAACAGAAGATGGTATTTGTGTGAACCTACAAAAATTGCAGCAATTTGATACATGCCCCTAGTTAAAACCTTCTCTATTTCGACACCTTCTAAGAAACAATATGTTCTACCCAATAACATTCTTACATAATAACACTGTAACCAATTTTTATACCATGTAAATACCAGTGAATTTGATATCGTACCCGTATGTCAGGTAGCCACAAAGATGCTCTTACTGGTACTGGTCTAGTAATAACTCAACTGTGGAATTAAGACTTACATCATCAGATGTGCTGCTGTCACTGCTTGAATCCTTCTTAGAAGCCTTTGTGGGCACATGTTTTGTAGCTTTCTTGGGAGCAATCTTAACCTATTAATTAATTTAATTGCAATATTAAAAATCAGATAGAATGAAATATACAAAGTACACAAAAGAAGACCAAGTAAAAACAGTACCTCTTGTTCTGATTCTGATGAAGAGTCGTCAGAACTGCTACTTTCAGGCTTCTTCTCGAGAGGAGGAGCCTTATTTTGTGTTCTTCAACAAAGGAAATGAATTTCAGACCAAAAGCATCAATCAATTCGAGCAAAAAAAATATTTTAAAGGGAAAATAAAATTATCATATAATAACCTCGGAGTTGTCGTGCCCCCAAATTCCTGTTGTAAAGCAAAAACTACATACACTCAGATATTTTTACTTGAGTCGCTATTACAGTCGTTGTCCTAAAATTAGTACCTAGATGAATGAATAGTGCAATTTACTTGAACTTTATACCTTATAGTCGGAGAATAGCAACAGATTGGTAGAAATTGGAGATAACAACAAGATTAAAAAAATCTAAAGCGAAAAATCCAGCACAAAGAATGGCATATACATTAAAAATGACCAAATCAATCAAGAGGATGAATTAAAAAGAGATCTTCTAAGAAACAAGTGAGAAAACACTTACTTTGAAAGTGCTAACTGAGGAACTAATCGCAAGAGATTTTGCGTCAGGTCGCTGATTCGAGAGGGTTCAGCGTGAGACTACGATGCAGGGTCTCACGAGCTAGGGTAGAGGCGAGACACTAGCGTGAGGGTCTGATCGGAGAACAACAAAGAGAGGATGCCGGGGTAGAGAGAAAACAACAGCGATTAGGGCTCTTTTTTTTCATTGGGAAGAAGAGTCGGAGAGGGGAACAGACAACAAGAAGATTTCGCTGGGAGAGGTGACTGGACGTCTCCAACGAATGCCGCAACGAAAAAATTTGCGCACCTGAGATTCAAATCTGCACGATTTTGATTCAATCCAACGGTGCAGAACGAAAATACGTGTGGCAATACGTGGGGCGGGTATATTTTTCATTAAATTTAAACTTCTACACATAAAAAGAATGCATTTAATCAAAAAATGACAGATTATGTGATTGGAGGGCTGATATTAAATCCGAAATTTCATCTTTCAATCGTAGCCGTTGACGGATTAGGACATCAACGTGCTTAATAATGGAATGGAGAAATGGAGATATATATAGGGATGAGCTATGGTGAGACGTGGAGTAAAACAAGTTTGTACTCTACGCCATATTTTCATTTTGAAAATCCAAACAACCGATCCGAACCGTTCAACATTTTCTCTATATTGAAATGTGCTTGGAAACCAAATTTTACATTTTTTGGAATTTTTTTACTATTTATTAAGCTACTTTGAAAATCGCTGATCCACTGTAAACAGTAAAAAACAGTAAAAATTTCTGGACCACCGGATCAGCGATTTTCAAAGTGGCTTAATAAATAGTAAAAAAATTCCAAAAAATGTAAAATTTGGTCTCCAAGCACATTTCAATATAGAGAACATGTTGAGCGGTTCGGATCGGTTGTTTGAATTTTCAAAATGAAAATATAGTGCCATGAAGTAAAAATTGGTTTTACTCCACGTCTCACCATAGCTCATCCATATATATATATATATATTACCAAGGAGAGCATATATGCATGCAGGTTCCGACTTCCGATAGATGAAACCTGAAAACTTTGTACTGCCTTTTAAATACATTATCGATCTCGTTTTGGCACGCAATATTAATTAATTTATTATTAGTTTAGTAACAAATTAATTAATTAATGTTATTTTTGGCGTTAACAAGCTAGAGATGGATATATATATATAGAGAGAGGTTGAGCTATGGTGAGACGTGGAGTAAAACAAGTTTGTACTCCACGTCATATTTTTATTTTGAAAATTCAAACAACCGATTCGAACAGTTCAACATATTCTCTATATTGAAATGTGCTTGGAGACTAAATTTTACATTTTTTGGAATTTTTTTACTATTTATTAAGCCACTTTGAAAATCTCTGATCCACTATGAACAGTAAAAAACAGTAAAAATTTCTGGATCACCGGATCAGCGATTTTCAAAGTGGCTTAATAAATAATAAAAAAATTCCAAAAAATGTAAAATTTGGTCTCCAAGCACATTTCAATATAGAGAATATGTTGAACTGTTTGGATCAGTTGTTTGAATTTTCGAAATGAAAATATAGGCCATGAAATAAAAACTTAATTTTACTCCACGTCTCACCACAGGTCATCTATATATATATATATATAGAGTAGAGCTAGGGTGCTCTCGAGTTCACCAAGCCCTTGGTGAACTCAAGTCCAAAACTCATCGGATCGGCTTCAAACGACGAATCCGACCGTTGAAACCCGTCTACCTTACGAGTGATGCGTCTACATGCAAAAATTTTAAATTTTGAAATTAATTTTGCATAGAGTCAAGTGGTCAAAATTAGAAGATTAATAAATTAATTTTAATGCATTCATTTTTTGATGTTTTTTGACCACTTGACTCTATGCAAAATTAATTTCAAAATTTAAAATTTTTGCATGTAGGCGCATCACTCGTAAGATAGACGGATTTCAACGGTCGAATTCGTCGTTTGAAGCCGATCCGATGAGTTTTGGACTTGAGTTCGCCAAGAGCTTAGTGAACTCGAGAGCACCCTAGTTCTACTCTGTATATATATAATATATGGAAGAGAAGTACACGCACACCTACCTCCCTACTTAATTACGTTACGTAGTCAAGTACATATTGGTTTGGTATGTATATATACTTAGCTAGCTAGGTGTAAGTGTAACATATGATAATATATTAAGTACGCCATATAATTAAGTACGCCAAGGAAGACAAGTCAAAAGTCGTTTGGTCGCACCTCCCAAAGTTTCTTTCCATCAAATCAAACATGTCATGATGGATCATGCTCAACAACACGTCATCGTCATATATATATATATTATATTATATATCCATCCAGTAAATAATTTGATCAAAGAATTGAAGAAGGAACTTTCCTTTTCCTTTCCTTTCACATGAATTAATTATACATAACATGGATGTGGATTATACATAACATGGATGTGGATGTGGTCTCTTTCCTTCCAGAAGGAAGAACGATCAAATGAATTGATGGATGGATGGATTCAAACAGTCAAACATCTCTTATTGGTCAATAGTGTTGACTAGTACATAATTAATTAACTAATTAGTCTTTCTCTATATAACTCTCACCTAACTACTGCCTCTCTTCCTCCACCCTCCACACCTTCCTTCCCCTTCCTAGCTAGCTAGATTATCTTATCATATATGGCCACCAGCAGCGAAAGAGACCCCAATTCCAGCCTCCCCGGTCCAGGCTGGACCGACCTCTACGGTCACAACCAAGCCGGCATGTCATCCGTGACGTCCATGTCCATGCCAGATTTGACAGCTACTTCCGGCAGCGGTAGCCCGCCAGGCCGAGTTGGGAAGTCCCCAAGACGCAGATCCCGGGCCTCCAGACGGGCTCCCGTAACGCTACTCAACACCGACACAAGTAACTTCCGTGCTATGGTGCAACAGTTCACTGGAATACCATCATCATCATCATCATCATCAGGTGCATATACCAGTGGAATTAGCGGAAGCGGAGGGCCCACCATCTCTTTCAGCGGAGGGCCCACTATGCGTCCGAGCGGAGGAGGAGGAGGAGGAGGGGTGATGTCATTTGGTGGAGGTGGACAACCGCAGCAGTACCAGTACCAGTACCAGAGCCGCCAGCCACCTTTCCAAGAGCAAATTTATCATTCAAGACAGCAGCAGCAGCAGCAATATGATGAGCACAACAACAACAACAACATGTTCACACAAGGACAAGGACAAGGAGAGAACATGTTTATCGACGGAACTGGAGCTGGAGCTGGAGCTGGAGCATATCATGATCATCGCTATTTTGGATAATTTAAGATGCATGCATGCATGCATGGAAGATATCGATCCATCGAGTTACTTAATTATTCCACGAATTACTACACTATTTTACTTGGAGCGCTATATATAGGAAATTACACCAACTCATTGATGCAATTATATTAATTAGGTATGAAGAGTAGCTAGCTAGAGACTCTTACTAATTAATTTAATTAGGTATATTTGAGGTGCCCCTTGCTTTCAAGAGAGGCAATTATCCAACTTTATTTCCTGTGAATATTTTTTTGCTTTGGCTTTTTTTATTATTAATATATAATATATAATTTTAATTACTTTTTCTTATAATTGAAATTGATGTGGAATCTTTCTAGAATATATGAAGCACTGTGTTTTAATCAATTAATTGAGAGGTCAGGGTCAACTAAGGTTGGCTGCATATATATATATATATTTTTATTTTATGCAGTACTTTTTGTCTTCTGCTAAATTGCAACGTGTCTGAGATGGAAGCAGCAAGGAAGGTGACCAAGGCACCTACTTTAATTTACTGGTCATCCCCAGTCAGTGTCACACATCTTTTATTTATTCATTTATTGTGCTTGTGCTTTGCATATATGCTAACATGCATGTTTTGTATTTTTATTTTGTATACAGTGACAGAGTTTAAAATAAATAAATAATGAGTTAACGGTACAAGTTTTTTTCTCATTTAGGGCCTGTCGGTAACATGAAAATTTTATAGGAATGAGAATTTTTAATATGAAAATAGGAATTTTAATTTGTCAAAATCAAAGGTATTTAATTTATGAAAATTTTTAGAATATAGGTGTTCGGTAAATATATGAAAAATTTGTTACGATGTTGTTATTTTTCTCTTTATAGATGTAATACTAAAATTAAACTATATTAAGTAATTTGATACTAATCACTAAATATGATCAATATAATTATACATATTATATTCTAAAAAAATTTAAATGAGTAATTGACTATACACTGCAAAGTGATATCAAAGTTTGCAAAGTAATAAATTAGTTAATTATTTTTGAATTTTAGTCTTTGGTTAAGTATGCTTGATTTTTATATGTATCAAAGTTGAGCGGCTCGAGTATTAGTTGCTCAATTTTTTCTTCGGTAAATACAAAATTTTGAGACATAAAATGCCCGGTGATGTTAGCTGGTACAAAATTGATTTAAATTGAGGTTTTGTTCACATAATTGTGCTCAGCTGTGACTTAGAATTTAGATTAAATTTGTTTCTTTAAACTATGGTCCAATTTGAATGATAAATTTAATAAAATTAATGAAGCAACTTAATTAGTAGCTCCACCAATTGAGAAAAAAAAACGGACCTCCGGCCTAATTTATTTTTCCCATAGGTATTCACTATTGAAAGAAAGAAAGAAAAGTAACTTTTTGAAAATTAAATTATAAAATATAACTGTGTGCCGATTCCGAACACCCTCAAAGAAAAAATGCCCGCAAATTGATTTTACCGAACGGGCCTTTAAAGTATAGTACCTTCATTCATTTCTCATTCAACTAAATATATATATAGGTGTAACAAGTTTAGTTTTATTTTTCATTTTTAATTACAGCAAGCTAGAATATCGATCAGTTGATAATTTTTAGTTTTGATAATCTTGACAAATCTTTACCATATTTAAAATTCAACATTAATTATATGCGAATCATTGTCTATATATATTAAAATTCATGTACATTATAAGTAACTTGAAATTTTAACGATCCAAAATCAATGGTCCTTTTTTTCAGCAAAAGATTACATACATAGTCAATAACGTATTCTATTTTATTTTTTAATTTATATTGTTGGTATAAATTAATAATATGACTCCATCGTTTAAATTTATTTACTATTATACTAATAATACTCAGTTAGCTAGATCGATATCAATCAATTTGTTAATTAATATAATTCAGAAATAATTAAATTGTCCCACTTTGAACATTTAGCTTAATTTATTATGTTTGTTAGTATAGCTAGCTAGCTAGATAGGTTGTTGCTTAAATATATGCACACGGGTAGTACACGCGCGAGGTAGCTAACATATACATATATATATAGGCTCCACCTACGCAAATAAAAAAAGCAAGCATATATATAGCAATTAGCATAATAAATTTAATTTGGAAACTGCCACGTCCATATATATACAATTAATTGTATCTTAATTCGTCTTCTCCGGGCATGTGTGCATGTTGTATGCAGATTCTTTCGTGTTATATCACTGGTACAAAAAACACAACTATACGCGGCATACCATACACGGATGCGAATTTTTTTTCACATTAACAGTATGTAATAGGAGGAGACGCTCATGCGAAAAAAAAAATTCAACATACACACACAGTTCGTTAGTACCGAACTGTGTTCGGAAGTCACAATTATAGGTACATGGATTAATAATACTTAACTGTACGCCATTAGCGCGCCTAACATACACGGTCTTTAAGGAATAAATCGTGTACAATATCCAAACACAGATTTTTGTTATTAACTGCTTACGTATTATTTGGTTTTCTCAAACCAAACCCTTGTAAAAAATTAATTTCTTGAAGGGTCGCCTCCTCGTTATGCGCACATGCCTCTTCACCTTCCTGTCTTCAATCAATTTAAGTCGTGCCATTTTCATTTTCTCAATATTAAGTCTATTCCTCTTCATTTTCTCAGTATTTTCTCTCTTATATATCCTTCTCATATCTCATTAAACCCTCTCACCATGATAGAGAGATTTATCTCCCTTGGACTCTGGGTACCACCAAGATTTAAATAACATGTACGATATCGATGGTGCCCAAAGTCATTTAAAGGGCCAAAAAGCCACAAAGACCAACTACGAGAAGGGTTTAGATCAACATTGAGTTATATCTTTTATGACAAATTGATAATGTAAATTATGTTTGTTGTTTGTTAAATCAGTATGTATATATTATTTGATTCATTATGTTCCATATAAATCTCTATATGTGTAAAATATGTACATGTACATTTGATTCTTTTAACATTCTTTAATTAATGGCTGGCAAATATGAAAACAAAAAAAAATTAAAAATACATATCATACACAGTTATGTAGAAATAACCGTGTATAAATATTGTGAATTAGGATTTTAATAACCGTGTATAAATATTGAATTAGGATTTTTGTCAATTCACGTGTATTTTTGTATAAATATTGTGAATTAGGATTTTCTTGAATGGAATACCTTTTAATTTAGTCTCTGATTTGTTTGTGTCAAATATCAACTATATACATGTATAAAATTGATAGAATTAATCAAAATTGTAGCTTGACCAGGTGACGTATCTTTATTCTTTAGTGATGGACGGACTGGAAATTAATCAACTTCACTATATATGTATACAAATTAACAGCATATATATATGTGAATATATAACTTGTATATTTAGAACACTATATTTAGTTGATCTTTGCGATAGCTGCCTAAACCTACCTAACCTAATGCATGCATATATATATATATATATGGTCCCACGCATAAATAAATTAATATAGCTAGGCACGTTTTAGGAGTTTAGAAGCTTGACTAAGTCAATCAAGAGAACGTGACACAAACGATTGGTCCATTAATTATCTTATTTATTTTCGCTTTGACTCTTTAATTTGTGGTTGTAGAAGTGTGTTTCCCTACAATTTTTTGCAAATAGAACCCTCTGATTATCAAATTAATTTCATTTCTAATAAAAAATAGACGTACGTAAAGATAACTTTTTTCTTGCAAATGAACAAACTCTTTAAGTGTAGAGCAGGAAATATTTTCTAGATACATTATCACAAATATATATATTGACTCTTTGGGGGTGTTCCGTAAATGCATGAAATAGTATAAAAGTAAAAAAGAAAATATGGTTCTATTTCGCACAATTTTGCCTGTATTGAGCAAGTTTGAAATAGTAAAAGAGTAAAATTAATGTAGGGTGTTCGTCGGTTCGGTTCAGTCTAAACCAAATTAAAATAGACAAACCAAATTTTTATTTGGTTTTCAAAAGTCAAATTGAACCGAACCGAACAAATTGAAGTAAATTTCGGTTTGTTCGATTGAACTAAAATATGATATTAATCATAAAAAATTGTTAATTTTTTGAATTTTTTAAAGATGGATTTAAATTTTTTGTTTAGTTCGGTTTAACCAGTTTTACATCGAACCAAGCAATACATGATGTTGTAATTTTTTATTTTTTAAAATGTTTGGTTCGGACGGGGGATGAGTTTAAAATTTTCGATCGGTTTGATCTAACTGGTTTAAAATTTGTAAACCGAATCGAACTATTAAATCGGTTTTAAAAATGAACTAAACGATCCATTTAACCGGAAAATCAAACCATTTAAACCAAACTATCTTGTTTCAGTTTAAAACAGATTAAACCGGACCCAACGAACACCCCTAATAAAATGAGACCTATATTCAATCCTAAAAATTAAGGTAGCACTTCTACAATTTCACCTCATCTACGGAATAGTGTAATAAAATAAAAATAAAAATAAAAAGAGTTAAAAAAAGATTTAAGTACATATTTTATTTTCAATTTCACATTTTCACAATTCCATTCAATTTCACTCCTTTCGACTACTATATCAATATAATTTTACATTCTTCATCTATTATAAATTTGTTGAACAGTTTGAACAAAAAAAAAAACTGACTTGAACTCAGACTCGAACTCGAACTCCGTATGTTTTAATTGTTCTTCAATCTTCTTGAATGACTAGGCACAAGTTTCAAAAGAGGTCCCACGGGTCCCACTAGTTCATCATTTCCTATGATAATTAATTGTAATATTAAATTATGTTGTGTTTTCTATAAAATTTTATTATGTTACTATTTTCTAAGTTTGACTATTTAGATTTTTCAAGTTATTTTAATTATGTTAGAGTTTTCAAGAATTATTTTAAAACTTCTAAGTTAATTATGAGTTGTTAGTTTCTTAGTTGAACTTTTAGTTTTTCTAAGTTATTTATTATGTGATGGATGTATTATAAGAAGAGATGACATGTCATCTTTTTCTTTAGACTAAGCTTTTGATAATATATGAATTGTTTCTTATCTTCTCTCTTGTGATTTCTCTCTTCTTATCTTGATTTTTCTCTTAAATTGTTCAATATCTCACTAAATCAAACAAAACCTGTACATGCAGAGTAGAGTTTGAGACGTGCAGTCGTTACAGTCCAATTAAGATTTGAGACACAATATTAAGCGTTTTTTTTATCTTGATAAATTACAGAGTAATTAATGTGGGAGTCCGAAAAAGAATTCACATCCTCTGAGATATCTCAAACTTTTGAGTGACTCTGTACAAAATCTGAACCATTCAAACAAGTTCTTTAATTTCAAACAAACACCGAATAAAAAATTAACACCGGCTTTGAATCTACTCAAAGTTTGAGATATCGATCTCATAGGATACGGACTCAGTCAGAAAATTCCATTTAAAATTACTGACTAATTATTAATGTTAATTTGGGGTTGGGGTGTAAAAAGTCTCGACTCTTTTGTAGTTTATGTTTTTAAATATATATATAGAGTGATGCTACGATGTTTTTTGAAAGTAAAGAGAGTGTTTTACTTTCTATTCATATATATCTTCATTTTTAAAGTTCAAATAGTCGATCCGAACTTCATATTGAACTGTGCTTGGAGACCAAATTTTATATTTTTTGAAATTTTTTTTTTTTTTAGAATTTTTGAAAATCAGTGTTTTTCTGAATTTTTTTTGTTTTATTTAATATATGCTGTGATTTTCAAAATTTTTAAAAAGATAGTAAAAGATTTTCAAAAAATGTAAAATTTGGTCTCCAAGCACATTTAAATATGAAGATCATGTTGAGATGTTTGAATCGACTGTTTGAACTTTAAAAATAGAGCTATGAACGGGAGGTAAACATTCTCTTTACTTCCCAAAGCATGATAGCCTATATATATATATATATATATATATATATAGGACAGTGCTACGGTGCTACGCGTATATAAGGGCCCCTCCGTGCTACGGCTCACTTTTTGAGTTTTTAAAATCCTAACGGTCGATCTGAACCGTTCAACATGATCTCCATGTGAATATGTACTTGCAAACCAAATTTTACATTTTTTAGAATTTTTTACTATTTATTAAGCCACTTTGAAAAAACACTAATTTGTACACAACAGTAAACTTTTCTGGACCATTGGATCAGCGATTTTCAAAGTGGCTAATAAATAGTAAAAATATTCTAAAAAATGTAAAATTTGGTTTGCAAGTACATATTCATATGGAGATCATGTTGAACGGTTCGGATCGACCATTAGAATTTTGAAAACTCAAAAAGTGAGCCGTAGCACGGAGGGGGCCTTATATACGCGTAGCATATTAGCCAGATTCTATATATATATATATATAACTAAAGAAAATAGCACAGCCAAATAAAGTTCGGGTCAACCTCTTTAAATAGTTCCTAGGTATTAATTAAGTTTGTTTCTGACTCTGCAATTTTCATTAGAAAACTAAAAACAATTTCGTCTGGGAAACATTTCATCGATTGAGCACTTCATTTACTTTTTGCGGTCTAGATTGTCAAATCTGTCAAATATTCCAAGTAATTAACATAAAAAAATTATCTCGAGTAATTAAGATTATTCCTGTGATTAATGAACAAAAAATAATCATTATTGCTTTGGATGGTTCAGAATCATCTGAATATATAGCTATTTTGTACCTATTTAAAAATAAAATAAACAAATTCCAAAGAATATAAAATTTGGCATCTAAGCATATTTTAATATGAAGATCAAGTTGAGCAGTTTGGATCGACTGTCCGGATTTTGAAGACGAAAATAAGAATGTGGAGCGTGATTAGAGCACAAAACCAATAATGCATTTTAACCCTTAATGTTGGTGAAAAGGACTTAGAGAGGAGAACAGTTTAGGTTTGATGTACATCGGATCTACTTTTTAGTTCAATGAGCTCCAAGATCGTCTGATCCGCTTTCAGATATGTACGCACGAAAATTGAAATAGACACACAAAAATTTTAAAGCGGATCGGACAGTGATTGAGCTCATTAAACCAAAGTAGGTCCGATGGGCATCGCACCTACTCTCAAGTCCTCAAAGAGATCATATATAAAATCCTGATCTAATGTTGTAATGATTAACTTAATTAAGTTTTGAATTTATTATCTTTACTAATTCCAAGAAATTAAGGGTGTGCTTCACAACTAGGAGGTGAAATAACATTAATGGAAAGGGAGGGGAAGAAGATGCCAGCCATTTCACCTCCTCTACACCCCGATTTGGAGGTGAAATGGTGGCTGAGTTTTGTCTTGAAATTTTGTACAGGTTCACCTCCATTCCCCTTCTCACCCTTTCGCTCACCTCCAAATTCGACACTTCTGAAGCAAGGAAACAGCCACAGGCAGATGCGGTCACGTGTCATTTCACTTCCGCACTCTTCCCCTCCCTCCGCATACCCCCTTCTGGAGCTGAGTCTAAGAGAGGAGAGGAGAGGAAATTCAAAACTTATTATATAATAAATTATTTTTGAGTCAAGTTGTAACAATTAATATGACAGGAATCTAGTCTGGAGCTTCTATAATTAACTGGGAATATTGTTATATATCTAATTAATTGAGTATAAATTAATTTGTTCTTTCTTTCTTGGGAATTAAGATTGTTGGTGCACGTGCTTGAAAAAGTGCTGACTGAAGAAAATTCTCTGGTCCAAATTCCAAGTTGAATAATGTTTTTGTCTGAAAAAGTTAATACAATTATATATAGTCAATATATCTTTTCTAGAAGTATATCTCTTTTGTTCTTTGAAAGTAATAGATGCATTTAGTGGTATAATTAAGGTACAATTTTCCACACCTACCTTGTATTTCATTTTTTAGTAATATATTTTTTTAAAAATTTTTGTACGGAAATCATTTTTAACTTTTTACCTTGACCAAAATATGGTTTTGAGAAGAAACACTTGGTTGTAGTTGTACTAATATATATAAATTAAATGTTGAAATTAAGCTTGTCCACTCCAGTGTAATGCATGAAAAAGGATGAATTATGTACAATTTTGGTAGTGAGCGAGAGATAAATGATTTGTTTACAGACAATAATTAAAAAAAATTAAGGCAGTCTGTCTCCAATTAATGTGTCAAAATGGAGAAAATTAGTCGGCTAGTAATTTATACACCTATTATTTACTTACTATTAATGGAGAAATGAATTAGAATTTAGAATTAGGCGGTGCGACAAATTAATTACAAGGCCCATGAAGGTGAAGGTGTTTCTGGGCCGAATATGTAATATGTATGTAGTAGCACTTCACTTATAATTAATTAATTAATTTGGATACTTACCTAGCTGCCTCATTCGTGGGCCTTAATTGCGTGCATTATCTCCTCTACAACAAACATTAATTACTGATATCAGTTGGGCCTTAATTGAGTAGAGTAGTATAGCGTCAACTAATATCGTTTGGGCCTTATCCTCAGAAATTGAAGCATCCTTTGGGCCATTGGGCCAATCCCACTTTACGGTACCGGAGAGGATTGATACTTTTATGTCGGCGAGGCCAGAGAGAGATTGATAATTGAATAGTTGATTGATGCGGCGGAAACGGAGCAAGTAGAATCTGAACCATCTCTCGAAGACTCGAACCAGATCCACGTGTCGACGTGTCTGTGTCACAAGATTTCAGAGCATCTTTTTCCTTTTCCCTTTTCCCTTTCCTTTTCAAGAAATTGCACAAAGGAATCAAGGTATCAAGCGATCGATCGCAAAAATCAAATCGATGGCAGAAGCGGATCTGAAATCGATGGGTGAGTTGGAAGAGGAGAAGAAGGAATTAGATGTAGATCGACCTCTGAGAGTTTATGCGGATGGTATTTACGATCTCTTCCACTTCGGCCATGCCAGATCTCTTGAACAAGCAAAGAAATCGTATGTTATGTTAAAATCATTCCTCCTTGTATTGTATTGTATATTTGCATTGCTGATGAAATCAATTTCTTAATGAATTAGGTTTCCTAATGCTTATCTGTTGGTGGGGTGTTGCAATGATGAGGTGACACACAAGTACAAAGGCAGGACTGTCATGACTCAGGAAGAACGCTACGAGTCTCTACGCCATTGCAAGTATGTATCAATGCTCTCTCTTTAGATTCTAATGCTAGAAAGAAAGAATTAATGCATTCATGTTCTTTCATTTCATTGCATTTCTTCAGATGGGTTGATGAGGTGATACCAGATGCCCCCTGGGTTATTAACCAAGAATTTCTTGATAAACACAAAATCGATTATGTCGCGCATGACTCTCTCCCGTAAGAATTTCTGAATTTATTCTTCCACTTCTAATCAAATAACTCTATCATATCATATCATATCATATCATATCATATCATATCTAATTGGATCTTATCCTTCTCAAGATATGCTGATACCAGTGGAGCTGGCAAGGATGTCTATGAATTTGTTAAGAAGGTCGGCAAGTTCAAAGAGACAAAGCGTACAGAAGGCATTTCCACATCTGATATCATTATGAGAATTGTCAAGGGCTATAATGAATATGTAATGCGCAATTTGGCCAGAGGCTATACTCGTAAAGAACTTGGCGTCAGTTACGTCAGGGAGAAACGAATCATGGTTAACATGGGATTGATGAATCTGCGTAACAAAGTCAAAGAACACCAGGAAAAAGTAAATGAAACGTTGAATACTGTTGCCAAATTGCAAGAGGAATGGGTAGAGAATGCTGATCGCTGGGTTGCTGGCTTCCTTGAGAAATTTGAAGAGGGATGCCATTCAATGGTATTCAACTAAACTCAACTCAATTCATTCATCACTGTCATTGCATTCATTATAATATAATCATCATTCAGTCATTCAGTCATTCAGTCATTCAGTCATTCTTCTTCTTGTTTTACATTACATTAGGGAACAGCCATAACAGAGAAAATACGAGGGAGCTTCACAGGCCAATCTGGTCTCATCCAGTATGATGATTACGACTATGATTATGTTGTTGATGATGATGATGACGACGATGATGACCAATTTGTGGATGCTGATGAACAACAATATGAGAATGAAAACGAAATTGAAAAGGAGGATAATGTAGAAAAGAAAGAAATCAAGGAAAGTGATCCTTGATTGAAAATTTGAAACGCCTATCATTCCTATCTGTATGTAGTTTATGATGTATTATTAATAATACAATGCACAGTGGTATGTGGTATGTGTTATGTATGGCTAAACTTTGCTGCTGCACATGTCCTTCATTTCTTCTTTTCTTAGTTCCTTCCATGTGATTCTATTCTAGGTTTTCAATCTTTGGATCTTATGGATTTTGTATTTTGCTGCTTATGCCAGTATAGCCTGTAAATATTTCAAGAATTTTGTGAGCAAATTCACCAATATACCAATATTTGAGCAGAGCAGGTCAAAATGGTAATTTGTCTGCCCTTTGAATAATCTTTCTGTGATACATGTCATGCACAGGCTGTTTTTTGACCAGAAATAAAGAAATAGAAAGTTGAAAAGTAAATTATGCGATCGATGCTAGCTGTTGGGATGTTGATGGTCATGGACTCATGGTATGTTGTTGTATCCTGTTCATGGTAAATTATTTTCTTGGGTCTGTATGCTGTCACTGTCACTGTCACTGTCACTGTCACAGCAACGCCCATGGCACAACCATTATTCAGGACTCAGGAGCTCTACCCTCCACCTCTACTTTCATGTGCCATCTGCTTGTCAGATTTTACCATGAATTGAATTATGTTTATGTGGTCATACATACATTTCATGTGCCTTGCATATCCACTAGAGAAAGCGGTAACATGACGTGTTTTTCAAAAAGGAGTTGATCAACGTTGATATATGCATGGCGCTATCTTGTAGGTTCAATCGATATCGCACCCAAATTTCTACCACCATATTTATAATGGGGAATGACGTGATGTGACCAAGTCAAATTTTCACGTAACGTGTCACACAATGACCAAAATTACGAGAAATGATCACGGTGCGAGAACGATCACAGTACGTTATTTACGTCGTGATCAAGTCACAGTACGTTATTTTCACTTGAATCAAATCATAAGAACATGTCAATTTGTGTTGTTTCTATTGTATCTATTTTAAATATCATAACACACATGCAAACATACATGTACATGTACACATCAACAAAGCGGGCTATCTTAAGATCATGTTGAACGGTTCGGATCGACTGTTCGAACTTTGAAATCGTAAAAACTGACTCGTTATAACTTAGGTTGAAATTATAACGTTATGACATTAGCCGGGCTCTCTCTCTCTCTCTCTATATATATATATATGAAAACAATGGCGGTTGCAAGCTAAAATGAGGAAACAAATTAAAGTGATATTTCCATAATTTAACTTAAAAGAAGAAGAATGATAAAACAACCGCCATCGTTTTCATATTCCAAATTTAGTATGATATAAAATGTGAGGCATCAATTTGTAATTATAAATGCCTTGCCGATTTCACCTATTTATATGCCAATTTGTCATCTATCACAAACCAATTTTGAGAGACACCAATTTAGAGTTCCATTTCGGATTTCACCTATTAATATAACCACAAACACAAACACAAACACAAACAAAAACACCTAGAAATTATAAATCTCCGACAATCTAATTTTAAGAGATACCAAATTACCTCCCCCTTTCTTCAAATTGAAGAACACAAACGATAATTTCACCCTATTTATAAGCCACTAATCCGATACCAATTCATCCCCTTTTTCTTCACATTGAAGAACAATTTTGAATTAATGATTCTATCCTGTGTCTACATGAAAACTGCTGGCCTCTTTCTTCTACTAACAATTTTGTGTTGTGCGAAGAACGTAATCGGCTTTCAAAAGCTAAGTCCTGACCAACATTATGCAACATTCCAGGAACGGGCTGCGTCTCGACGACTCGAAGAAAATGTGAGTTTTTATTTTTATTTTTTTGAATTAAAGTGTTTTTTTCTTCAATTTTTATTTTTTGTTACATTTTAGCTGGCCTTCTTAATTTAGTGCTTGGTCTTGCACCAGAGACCGTTTGAGACTTTTTTTCTTTTTCTTTTTCTTTTTTTAAGTTTAGCCGTTTGAAACATTCTTATATCTGTTAAGTTAGTGAATGACCAATTCAAAAACTTAAATTAAAAAAAAAAGAAAAAGATTTGGGGTTTTTTTTTCATAAAGAACCTGAGCCCAACAAAATGAGCCTAGAATTAAAGTAAAGCCCATGAAAAGAGTTCCATGGTAGCTATATGTTTGGATCATGTCCAATACCTTGTTAATCCCAACATCAAATAAAATTGCCAAACAAGATTCATCTATTAATTAACTTGTGAAGTGCAACTATATAATTATTTATTTATTTAATTTTGTGGTGCTGCTGCTGTAATATGTATATATGTATATATATATAGATTGGGAGAGTGTTCTACCCAATAAAGTATGGAGCAGACCCAAAAGGAGGAAGTGATAGCAGTGATGCGATAAGAAAGGCAATTGAAGATGCATTTAAGGTGCAACACAACAAGCACATGCTTCAGGGGATAAATGATTTGGGAGGTGTCATCATTGATTTGCAAGGAGGAGACTACAAAATTAGCAACCCTATTTCATTCCCTGCCAATGGTGGTGCCAATGTTGTGGTATATATATATATATACATGACCAACTTAATTATTAACTAGCCAAAAACCGACCTAATTATATTTGAACATATTTTTTTCATCAATTTATTCAGATACAGGGAGGATCCCTGAGAGCATCAGGTAACTTCCCCAATCAATGTTCTTTGGTTCAGCTATGGTCACCTGCCACACCTCGTGAGGGACACGAAAACAGCCCCTGCAAACCGACCACCAAGACCAATGTCACGAAAAACGCTGTTGATGTTTACTATGAAGACATCACCTTTCGTGACATCCTCTTCGACTCAAAGCACCGTGGCGGCGGCATCCTTGCAGTCAATGCTGTGCGTATACGCATAGATAACTGCTACTTCAAAGGGTTCACAACAGTTGGAATACTTGTCGAGAGCGGCCATGAGGTATTCATCTCCTCATCTTTTCTGGGACAAATCGAGACCATTGGAGGTGACAAAAGGGAGAAGGACTTCTCTGGCACCGCCATTAGTCTTGCTGGTAATGATCATGCTGTTACTGATGTCGCAATTTTCTCTGCGGCTGTTGGTATCCTTTTACTTGGACAGGTAAGTAATTAATAACTGTTATACATTTCAAGAAATTCTTGGTACTAATTAACAAAATATATATATATATATGTATGTTTGATATCAATTAATTTTTGAATAATTAATCTGCAGGCGAATATTCTGACGGGCGTGCACTGCTACAACAAAGCAACAACCTTTGGTGGGGTGGGCATCCTGGGCAAGACATCGTGTGCACAGACAAGGATCGACAACTGTTACATGGATTACAACAGCATAGTGTTAGAAGACCCAAAGGAGATGCTCATCACCAACACCTTCTTCTTAGGTGATGGTAATGTGAAGCTCAAGGCGGTACAGGGAGAAGTGCACGGCCTCACAATTGTTAACAACATCTTCTCTGGTAACGACGCCGGGGTGTCCATCCTCAAACTTGACCAGTCGCACACAAAGTTTCAAAAGGT